>JANJGN010000867.1:0-251416 GCA_026770705.1 Isurus oxyrinchus | reverse complement strand
GTTTAAACAGAGTTGAACAGAGGCAAACAGAGTCAAATAGATTGAAACAGAGGGCAAACAGAGTTGAACAGAGATAAACAGAGTTAAACAGAGGTTAAACAGAGGCAAACAGAGTTAAACAGCGTTAAACAGAGGCAAAACAGAGTTAAATAGAGTCAAACAGTGGCAAACAGATTTAAACAGAAATAAACACAGGCAAACAGAGTTAAATAGATTGAAACAGAGGCAAACAGAGTTCAAAAGAGACATACAGAATTCAACAGAGTTAAACAGAGGCAAACAGAGTTAAACAGAGGCATACAGAGTTAAACAGAGTTGAACAGAGGCAACCAGAGTTAAATAGATTGAAACAGACGCAAACAGAGTTGAACAGAGATAAACAGAGTTCAAACAGAGTTTAACACATGTAAACAGAGGGAAACAGAGGTGAAACAGAGTAAAACCGAGGGAAACAGAGTTGAAGTGAGTTGAACAGAGGCAAACAGAGTTAAACAGAGGCAAACAGAGGTAAAACAGATTTAAAAAGTGGCAAACAGAGTTAAATAGATTGAAACAGAGGCAAGCAGAGTTCAACAGAGATAAACAGATTCCAACAGAGTTAAGCAGAGTTAAACAGATGCAAACAGAGGGAAACAGTGAAACAGAGTTAAACAGAGGCATACAGAGTGAAACAGAGTTGAACAGAGGCAAACAGAGTTAAATAGTTTGAAACAGAGGCAGAGTTCAACAGAAATAAATAGAGTTCAACAGAGTTACGCAGAGTTAAACAGAGGGAAATAGAGTGAAACAGATTTAAACAGAGGCAAATAGAGTTAAACAGAGTTTGAAACGGAGGCAAACAGAGTTAAACATAGTTAAATGGAGGAAAATAGAGTTAAACAGAGTTAAACAGCGTTAAATAGATTGAAAGAGAGGCAAGCAGATTTCAACAGAGATAAACAGTGTTCAGCAGAGTTAAACCGAGTTAAACAGAGGTAAACAGAGGGAAACAGAGTGAAACAGAGTTAAACCGAGGCAGGCAGAGTTAAACAGAGTTGAACAGAGGCAAATAGAGTTAAATAGATTGAAACAGATGGAAACAGAGTTGAACAGAGGCAAACAGAGTCAAATAGATTGAAACAGAGGCAAACAGAGTTAAACAGCGTTAAACAGAGGCAAAAGAGTTAAATAGAGTTAAACAGTGGCAAACAGAGTTAAACAGAATTAAACACAGGCAAACAGAGTTAAATAGATTGAAACAGAGGCAAACAGAGTACAAAAGAGATATACAGAATTCAACAGAGTTAAACAGAGGCAAACAGAGTTAAACAGAGTTTAAACAGAGGCATACAGAGTTAAACAGAGTTGAACAGAGGCAACCAGAGTTAAATAGATTGAAACAGACGCAAACAGAGTTGAACAGAGATAAACAGAGTTCAACAGAGTTAAACACATGTAAACAGAGGGAAACAGAGTGAAACAGAGGTAAAACCGAGGGAAACAGAGTTGAAGTGAGTTGAACAGAGGCAAACAGAGTTAAACAGAGTTAAACAGAGGCAATCGGAGTTAAACAGATTTAAAAAGTGGCAAACAGAGTTAAATAGATTGAAACAGAGGCAAGCAGAGTTCAACAGAGATAAACAGAGTCCAACAGAGTTAAGCAGAGTTAAACAGATGCAAAACAGAGGGAAACAGTGAAACAGAGTTAAACCAGAGGCATACAGAGTGAAACAGAGTTGAACAGAGGCAAACAGAGTTAAATAGTTTGAAACAGAGGCAAACAGAGTTCAACAGAAATAAACAGAGTTCAACAGAGTTACGCCGAGTTAAACAGAGGGAAACAGAGGGAAATAGAGTGAAACAGATTTAAACAGAGGCAAATAGAGTTAAACAGAGTTGAACGGAGGCAAACAGAGTTAAACATAGTTAAATGGAGGAAAATAGAGTTAAACAGAGTTTAAACAGCGTTAAATAGAATGAAAGAGAGGCAAGCAGATTTCAACAGAGATAAACAGAGTTCAGCAGAGTTAAAACCGAGTAAAACAGAGGTAAACAGAGGGAAACAGAGTTCAACAGAGTTAAACCAAGGCAGGCAGAGTTAAACAGAGTTTGAACAGAGGCAAACAGAGTTAAATAGATTGAAACAGATGGAAACAGAGTTGAACAGAGGCAGACAGAGTCAAATAGATTGGAACAGAGGCAAACAGAGTTGAACAGAGATAAAGAGAGTTCAACAGAGTTAAACACATGTAAACAGAGGCAAACTGAGTTCAACCGAGGCAAAACAGAGTTAAACAGTGTTGAACCGAGGTAAACAGAGTTAAACAGAGGCAAACAGTGTTTAAACAGAGATAAAACAGAGTTAAACAGAGTTAAACAGAGGCAAACAGAGTGAAACAGCGTTAAACAGAGGCAAACAGAGTTAAATAGAGGTTAAACAGTGGCAAACAGAGTTTAAACAGAATTAAACACAGGCAAACAGAGTTAAATAGATTGAAACAGAGGCAAACGGAGTTCAAAAGAGACATACAGAGTTCAACAGAGTTAAACAGAGGCAAACAGAGGGAAACAGGTTGAAACAGAGTTAAACAGAGGCATACAGAGTTAAACAGAGTTGAACAGAGGCAACCAGAGTTAAATAGATTGAAACAGACGCAAACAGAGTTGAACATAGATAAACAGAGTTCAACAGAGTTAAACACATGTAAACAGAGGGAAACAGAGTGAAACAGAGTAAAAACCGAGGGGAACAGAGTTGAAGTGAGTTGAACAGAGGCAAACAGAGGTTAAAACAGAGTTAAACAGAATTAAACAGAGGCAAACAGAGTTAAATAGATTGAAACATAGGCAAACAGAGTTCAACAGAGTTAAACAGAGTTAAAAAGAGGCAAACAGAGGGAAACAGAGTTAAACAGAGTTAGACGGAGGCATACAGCGATAAAAAGAGTTGAATAGAGGCAAATAGGGTCAAATGGATTGAAACAGAGGCAAACACAGTTGAACAGAGATATAAAGAGTTCAACAGAGTTAAACACATGTGAACAGAGGGAAACAGAGTGAAACAGAGTTAAACCGAGGCAAACAGAGTTAAACAGAGTTGAAGAGAGTTAAACAGAGGCAAACAGTGTTAAACAGAGATAAACAGAGTTAAACACAGGTAAAGAGAGGCGAACAGAGTTAAACATAAGCAAACAGAGGTCAACAGATTTGAACAGATTTAAACAGAGTTAAACTGATTTAAACAGAGTTAAACAGAGTCAAAGAGATTTCCAAAGAGTTAAACAGAGTTGAACAGGGGCAAACAGAGGGAAACAGAGTGAAATAGAGTAAAACTGAGCCATACAGAGTTAAACAGAATTAAACAGAGTTGAACAGAGGCAAACAGAGTTAAACAGAGTTAAACAGAGGCAAACAGAGTTAAACAGAGGCAAACAGAGTTCAACAGAGTTAAACAGAGTATTAGAGAGTTAAACTGAGTTAAACAGAGGCAAACAGAGTTAAACAGCGTTAAGCAGAAGCAAATAGAGTTAAATAGAGGCATACAGAGTTAAACAGAGTTGAAACAGAGGCTACCAGAGTTAAATAGATTGAAACAGACGCAAACAGAGTTGAACAGAGATAAACAGAGTTCAACAGAGTTAAACACATGTAACAGAGGGAAAAAGAGGTGAAACAGAGTAAAACCGAGGGAAACAGAGTTGAAGTGAGTTGAACAGAGGCAAACAGAGTTAAACAGAGTTGAACAGAATTAAACAGAGGCAAACAGAGTTAAATAGATTGAAACATAGGCAAACAGAGTTCAACAGAGTTAAACAGAGTTAAACAGAGGCAAACAGAGGGAAACAGAGTTAAACAGCGTGAGACGGAGGCATACAGCGATAAAAAGAGTTGAATAGAGGCAAATAGAGTCAAATGGATTGAAACAGAGGCAAACAGAGTTGAACAGAGATATAAAGAGTTCAACAGAGTTAAACACATGTAAACAGAGGGAAACAGAGTGAAACAGAGTTAAACCGAGGCAAACAGAGTTAAACAGAGTTGAAGAGAGTTAAACAGAGGCAAACAGTGTTAAACAGAGATAAACAGAGTTAAACACAGGTAAAGAGAGGCGAACAGAGTTAAACATAAGCAAACAGAGGTCAACAGATTTGAACAGATTTAAACAGCGTTAAACTGATTTAAACAGAGTTAAACAGAGTCAAAGAGATTTCCAAAGAGTTAAACAGAGTTGAAACAGGGGCAAACAGAGGGAAACAGAGTGAAATAGAGTTAAAACAGAGCCATACAGAGTTCAAACAGAATTAAACAAAGTTGAACAGAGGCAAACAGAGTTAAACAGAGTTAAACAGAGGCAAAACAGAGTTAAACAGAGGCAAACAGAGTTCAACAGAGTTAAACAGAGTATTAGAGAGTTTAAACTGAGTTAAACAGAGGCAAACAGAGTTCAACAGCGTTTATCAGAAGCAAACAGAGTTAAATAGAGGCATACAGAGTTAAACAGAGTTGAACAGAGGCTACCAGAGTTAAATAGATTGAAACAGACGCAAACAGAGTTGAACAGAGATAAACAGAGTTCAACAGAGTTAAACACATGTAAACAGAGGGAAACAGAGTGAAACAGAGTAAAACCGAGGGAAACAGAGTTGAGGTGAGTTGAACAGAGGCAAACAGAGTTAAACAGAGTTAAATAGAAGCAATCGGAGTTAAACAGTTTTAAAAAAGTGGCAAACAGAGCTAAATAGATTGAAACAGAGGCATGCAGAGTTCAACAGAGATAAGCAGAGTCCAACAGAGTTAAGCAGAGTTAAACAGATGCAAACAGAGGGAAACTGTGAAACAGATTTAAAAGAGGCATACAGAGTTAAACAGAGTTAAACAGAGGCAAACAGAGTTAAACAGCGTTAAACAGAGGCAAAGAGAGTTAAATAGAGTTAAACAGTGGCAAACAGAGTTCAACAGAGACATACAGAGTTCAAGAGATTTAAACAGAGGCAAACAGCGGGAAACAGAGTGAAACAGAGTTATACAGAGGCAAACAGTTTTAAATGTATTGCAACAGAGGCAAACAGAGTTGAACAGAGATAAACAGAGTTCAAAAGAGTTAAACACATGTAAACAGAGGGAAACAGAGTGAAACTGAGTTAGACGGTCGCATACAGCGTTAAACAGAGTTGAACAGAGGCAAACAGAGTCAAATAGATTGAAATAGAGGCAAACAGAGTTGAACAGAGATAAACAGAGTTAAACAGAGTTAAACAGAGGCAAACAGAGTTAAACAGCGTTTAAACAGAGGCAAACAGAGTTAAATAGAGTCAAACAGTGGCAAACAGAGTTAAACAGAATTAAACACAGGCAAACAGAGTTAAATAGATTGGAACAGAGGCAAACAGAGTTCAAAAGAGACATACAGAATTCAACAGAGTTAAACAGAGGCAAACAGAGTTAAACAGAGTTAAACAGAGGCATACAGTGTTAAACAGAGTTGAACAGAGGCAAACAGAGTGAAACAGAGTTCAACCGAGGCAAACAGAGTTGAACAGAGATAAACAGAGTTCAACAGAGTTAAACACATGTAAACAGAGGGAAACAGAGTGAAACAGAGTAAAACCGAGGGAAACAGAGTTGAAGTGAGTTGAACAGAGGCAAACAGAGTTAAACAGAGGCAAACAGAGTAAAACAGATTTAAAAAGTGGCAAACAGAGTTAAATAGATTGAAACAGAGGCAAGCAGAGTTCAACAGAGATAAACAGATTCCAACAGAGTTAAGCAGAGTTAAACAGATGCAAACAGAGGGAAACAGTGAAACAGAGTTAAACAGAGGCATACAGAGTGAAACAGAGTTGAACAGAGGCAAACAGAGTTAAATAGTTTGAAACAGAGGCAAACAGAGTAAAACAGAAATAAATAGAGTTCAACAGAGTTACGCAGAGTTAAACAGAGGGAAATAGAGTGAAACAGATTTAAACAGAGGCAAATAGAGTTAAACAGAGTTGAACGGAGGCAAACAGAGTTAAACATAGTTAAATGGAGGAAAATAGAGTTAAACAGAGTTAAACAGCGTTAAATAGATTGAAAGAGAGGCAAGCAGATTTCAACAGAGATAAACAGAGTTCAACAGATTTAAAACAAAAGCAGAATTACCTGGAAAAACTCAGCAGGTCTGGCAGCATCGGCGGAGAAGAAAAGAGTTGACGTTTCGAGTCTTCATGACCCTTCGACAGAACTTGAAGGGTCATGAAGACTCGAAACGTCAACTCTTTTCTTCTCCGCCGATGCTGCCAGACCTGCTGAGTTTTTCGAGGTAATTCTGTTTTTGTTTTGGATTTCCAGCATCCGCAGTTTTGTTTTGTCTTCAACAGATTTAAACCGAGTTCAACAGAGGCAAAACAGATTTCAACAGAGATAAACAGAGTTCAGCAGAGTTAAAACCGAGTTAAACAGAGGTAAACAGAGGGAAACAGAGTGAAACAGAGTTAAACCGAGGCAGGCAGAGTTAAACAGAGTTGAACAGAGGCAAACAGAGTTAAAAAGATTGTAACAGATGGAAACAGATTTGAACAGAGATATCAGAGTTCAACAGAGTTAAACAGAGTTTAACAGAGGCAAAACAGAGTTCAACAGAGTTAAACAGAGGCAAACAGAGTTTAAACAGCGTGAAACAGAGGCAAACAGAGTTAAATAGAGGTTAAACAGAGGCAAACAGAGTTAAACAGAATTAAACAGAGGCAAACAGAGTTAAATAGATTGAAACATAGGCAAACAGAGTTAAACAGAGTTAAACAGAAGCAAACAGAGGGAAACAGAGTGAAACAGAGTTAGACGGAGGCATACAGCGATAAAAAGAGTTGAATAGAGGCAAATAGAGTCAAATGGATTGAAACAGAGGCAAACAGAGTTGAACAGAGATATAAAGAGATCAACAGAGGTTAAAACACATGTAAACAGAGGGAAACAGAGTGAAACAGAGTTAAACTGAGGCAAACAGAGTTAAACAGAGTTGAAGAGAGTTAAACAGAGGCAAACAATGTTAAACAGAGATAAACAGAGTTAAACACAGGTAAAGAGAGGCGAACAGAGTTAAACATAAGCAAACAGAGGTCAATAGATTTGAACAGATTTAAACAGAGTTAAACTGATTTAAAACAGAGTTTAACAGAGTCAAAGAGATTTCCAAAGAGTTAAACAGAGTTGAAGAGGGGCAAACAGAGGGAAACAGAGTGAAATAGAGTAAAACAGAGCCATACAGAGATAAACAGAATTAAACAGATTTGAACAGAGGCAAACAGAGGTTAAACAGAGTTAAACAGAGGCAAACAGAGTTAAACAGAGGGCAAACAGAGTTCAACAGAGTTAAACAGAGTATTAGAGAGTTTAAACTGAGTTAAACAGAGGCAAACAGAGTTCAACAGCGTTAAAACAGAAGCAAACAGAGTTAAATAGAGGCATACAGAGTTAAACAGAGTTGAACAGAGGCTACCAGAGTTAAATAGATTGAAACAGACGCAAACAGAGTTGAACAGAGATAAACAGAGTTCAACAGAGTTAAACACATGTAAACAGAGGGAAACAGAGTGAAACAGAGTAAAAACCGAGGGGAAACAGAGTTGAAGTGAGTTGAACAGAGGCAAACAGAGTTAAACAGAGTTAAACAGAGGCAATCGGAGTTAAACAGTTTTAAAAAAGTGGCAAACAGAGCTGAATAGATTGAAACAGAGGCAAGCAGAGTTCAACAGAGATAAACAGAGTCCAACAGAGTTAAGCAGAGTTAAACAGATGCAAACAGAGGGAAACAGTGAAATAGAGTTAAAAGAGGCATACAGAGTTAAACAGAGGCAAACAGAGTTAAACAGCGTTAAACAGAGGCAAAGAGAGTTAAATAGAGTTAAACAGTGCAAACAGAGTTCAACAGAGACATACAGAGTTCAAGAGATTTAAACAGAGGCAAACAGCGGGAAACAGAGTGAAACAGAGTTAAACAGAGGCAAACAGAGTTAAATGTATTGAAACAGAGGCAAACAGAGTTGAACAGAGATAAACAGAGTTCAAAAGAGTTAAACAGATGTAAACAGAGGGAAACAGAGTGAAACAGAATCAAAACCGAGGCAAACAGAGTTGAACAGAGGCAAACTGAGTTAAATACAGTTAAACAGTGGCAAACATAGTTAAAAAGGATTAAACAGAGGCAAACAGAGTTAAATAGATTGAAACACAGGCAAACAGAGTTCAACAGAGATAAACAGTTCTACGGAGTTAAACAGAGTTAAACAGAGGCAAACAGAGGGAAACAGAGTGAAACTGAGTTAGACGGAGGCATACAGCGTTAAACAGAGTTGAACAGAGGCAAACAGAGTCAAATAGAATTGAAACAGAGGCAAACAGAGTTGAACAGAGATAAACAGAGTTAAACATAGTTAAACAGAGGCAAACAGAGTTAAACAGCGTTAAAGAGAGGTAAACAGAGTTAAATAGAGTCAAACAGTGGCAAACAGAGTTAAACAGAATTAAAACACAGGCAAACAGAGTTAAATAGATTGAAACAGAGGCAAACAGAGTTCAAAAGAGACATACAGAATTCAACAGAGGTTAAACAGAGGCAAACAGAGTTAAACAGAGTTAAACAGAGGCATACAGAGTTAAACAGAGTTGAACAGAGGCAACCAGAGTTAAATTAGATTGAAACAGACGCAAACAGAGTTGAACAGAGATAAACAGAGTTCAACAGAGTTAAACACATGTAAACAGAGGGAAACAGAGTGAAACAGACTAAAACCGACGGAAACAGAGTTGAAGTGAGTTGAACAGAGGCAAACAGAGTTAAACAGAGGCAAACAGAGTAAAACAGATTTAAAAAGTGGCAAACAGAGTTAAATAGATTGAAACAGAGGCAAGCAGAGTTTAACAGAGATAAACAGATTCCAACAGAGTTAAGCAGAGTTAAACAGATGCAAACAGAGGGAAACAGTGAAACAGAGTTAAACAGAGGCATACAGAGTGAAACAGAGTTGAACAGAGGCAAACAGAGTTAAATAGTTTGAAACAGAGGCAAACAGAGTTCAACAGAAATAAATAGAGTTCAAGAGAGTTACGCAGAGTTAAACAGAGGGAAATAGAGTGAAACAGATTTAAACAGAGGCAAATAGAGTTTAAACAGAGTTGAACGGAGGCAAACAGAGTTAAACATAGTTAAATGGAGGAAAATAGAGTTAAACAGAGTTAAACAGCGTTAAATAGATTGAAAGAGAGGCAAGCAGATTTCAACAGAGATAAACAGAGTTCAACAGATTTAAAACAAAAACAGAATTACCTGGAAAAACTCAGCAGGTCTGGCAGCATCGGCGGAGAAGAAAAGAGTTGACGTTTCGAGTCTTCATGACCCTTCGACAGAACTTGAAGTGTCATGAAGACTCGAAACATCAACTCTTTTCTTCTCCGCCGATGCTGCCAGACCTGCTGAGTTTTTCCAGGTAATTCTGTTTTTGTTTTTGGATTTCCAGCATCCGCAGTTTTGTTTTGTCTTCAACAGATTTAAAACCGCGTTCAACAGAGGCAAACAGATTTCAACAGAGACAAACAGAGTTCAGCAGAGTTAAAACCGAGTTAAACAGAGGTAAACAGAGGGAAACAGAGTGAAACAGAGTTAAACCGAGGCAGGCAGAGTTAAACAGAGTTGAACAGAGGCAAACAGAGTTAAATAGATTGAAACATAGGCAAACAGAGTTCAACAGAGTTAAACAGAGTTAAACAGAAGCAAACAGAGGGAAACAGAGTGAAACAGAGTTAGACGGAGGCATACAGCGATAAAAAGAGTTGAATAGAGGCAAATAGAGTCAAATGGATTGAAACAGAGGCAAACAGAGTTGAACAGAGATATAAAGAGTTCAACAGAGTTAAACACATGTAAACAGAGGGAAACAGAGTGAAACAGAGTTAAACCGAGGCAAACAGAGTTAAAACAGAGTTGAAGAGAGTTAAACAGAGGCAAACAGTGTTAAACAGAGATAAACAGAGTTAAACACAGGTAAAGAGAGGCGAACAGAGTTAAACATAAGCAAACAGAGGTCAACAGATTTGAACAGATTTAAACAGAGTTAAACTGATTTAAACAGAGTTAAACAGAGTCAAAGAGAGTTCCAAAGAGGTTAAACAGAGTTGAACAGGGGCAAACAGAGGGAAACAGAGTGAAATAGAGTAGTAAAACAGAGCCATACAGAGTTAAACAGAATTAAACAGAGTTGAACAGAGGCAAACAGAGTTAAACAGCGTTAAACAGAGGCAAACAGAGTCAAACAGAGGCAAACAGAGTTCAACAGAGTTAAACAGAGTATTAGAGAGTTAAACTGAGTTAAACAGAGGCAAGCAGAGTTAAAACAGCGTTAAACAGAAGCAAACAGAGTTAAATAGAGGCAAACAGATTTAAACAGAATTAAACTGAGGCAAACAGAGTTAAAAAGAAATGAACAGAGGCAAACAGAGTTCAACAGAGTTAAAAGAGGCATACAGAGTTAAACAGAGTTAAACAGAGGCAAACAGAGTAAACAGCGTTAAACAGAGGCAAAGAGAGTTAAAAAGAGTCAACAGAATTAAACAGAGTTAAACAGAGGCAAACAGAGGGAAACAGAGGCAAACAGAGTTAGACAGAGGCATACAGCGTTAAACAGAGTTGAACAGAGGCAAACAGAGTCAAATAGATTGAAACAGAGGCAAACAGAGTTGAACAGAGATAAAAAGAGTTCAACAGAGGTTAAACACATGTAAACAGAGGGAAACAGAGTGAAACAGAGTTAAACCGAGGCAAACAGAGTTAAACAGAGTTGAACAGCGGCAAACAGAGTTAAACAGAGTTAAACAGAGGCAAACAGTGTTAAACAGAGATGAACAGAGTTAAACAGAGGTAAAGAGAGGCGAACAGAGTTAAACACAGTTAAACATAGGCAAACAGAGCTCAACAGAGTTGAACAGAGGCAAACAGAGGTTTAAACAGATTGAAACAGAGTTAACCAGAGGCAAACAGAGTTAAACAGAGGCAAACAGAGTTCCAAAGAGGTTAAACAGAGTTGCACAGGGGCAAATAGAGGGAAACAGAGTGAAATAGAGTTAAACAGAGCCATACAGAGTTAAACAGAGATAAACAGAGTTGAACAGAGGCAAACAGAGTTAAACAGAGTGAAACAGAGGCACACAGAGTTAAACAGAGGCAAACAGAGTTCAACAGAGTTAAATAGAGTATGAGAGAGTTAAACAGAGTTAAACAGAGGCAAACAGAGTTAAACAGCGTTAAACAGAAGCAAACAGAGTTAAATAGAGTTAAGTAGAGGCAAGCAGATTTAAACAGAATTAAACTGAGGCAAACAGAGTTAAAAAGAGATGAACAGAGGCAAACAGAGCCAAACAGAGTTAAACATGGGCAAACATTTTTAAACAGAGTTAAACAGAGGCAAATAGACTTCAACAGAGTTAAAAGAGGCATACAGAGTTAAACAGAGTTAAACAGAGGCAAACAGAGTTAAAACAGCGTTAAACAGAGGCAAACAGAGTTAAATAGAGTTAAACAGAGGCAAACAGAGTTAAATAGAGTTAAATAGAGGCAAACAGATTTAAACAGAATTAAACTGAGGCAAACAGAGTTAAAAAGAGATGAACAGAGGCAAACAGAGTTCAACAGAGTTAAAAGAGGCATACAGAGTTAAACAGAGTTAAACAGAGGCAAAGAGAGTTAAATAGAGTTAAACAGTGGCAAACAGAGTTCAACAGAGACATACAGAGTTCAACAGAGATAAACAGATTTCAGCAGAGTTAAAACCGAGTTAAACAGAGGTAAACAGTGGGAAACAGAGTGAAACGGAGTTAAACCGAGGCAGTTAGAGTTAAACAGAGTTGAACAGAGGCAAACAGAGTTAAATAGATTGAAACAGAGGGAAACAGAGTTGAACAGAGATATCAGAGTTCAACAGAGTTAAACAGAGTTTAAACAGTGTTGAACCGAGGTAAACAGAGTTAAACAGAGTTAAACAGAGGCAAACAGTGTTAAACAGAGATAAACAGAGTTAAACCGAGTTCAACAGAGGCAAACAGAGTCAAATGGATTGAAGCAGAGGCAAACAGAGTTGAACAGAGATATAAAGAGTTCAACAGAGTTAAACAAATGTAAACAGAGGGAAACAGACTGAAACAGAGTTAAACCGAGGCAAACAGAGTTAAACAGAGGCAAACATAGTTCGAAAAGTTAAACAGAGTTCAACAGGGGCAAACATAGTTCGGAAAAGTTAAACAGAGTTGAACAGGGGTAAACAGAGGGAAACAGAGTGAAATAGACAGAATTAAACAGAGTTGAACAGATGCAAACAGAGTTAAACAGAGTTAAACAGAGGCAAACAGAGTTAAACAGAGGCAAACAGAGTTCAACAGAGTTTAAAAACAGAGTATTAGAGAGTTAAACAGAGTTAAACAGAGGCAAACAGAGTTAAACAGCGTTAAACAGAAGCAAACAGAGTTAAACCGAGTTAAATAGAGGCAAACAGATTTAAACAGAATTAAACTGATGCAAACGGATTTAAAAAGAGATGAACAGAGGCAAACAGAGCTAAACAGAGTTAAACATGGGCAAACATGTTTAAACAGAGTTAAACAGAGGCAAACAGAGTTAAACAGAGTATTAGAGAGTTAAACAGAGTTAAACCGAGGCAAACAGAGTTAAACAGAGGCAAACATAGTTCGAAAAAGTTAAACAGAGTTCAACAGGGGCAAACATAGTTCGAAAAAGTTAAACAGAGTTGAACAGGGGCAAACAGAGGGACATACAGAATTAAATGGATTGAAATAGAGGCAAACAGAGTTGAACAGAGATAAACAGAGTTCAAAAGAGTTAAACAGAGGTAAACAGAGGGAAACAAAGTGAAACAGAATTAAACCAAGGCAAACAGAGTTGAACAGAGTTGAACAGAGGCAAACAGAGTTAAATAGAGTTAAACAGTGGCAAACATAGTTAAAAAGGATTAAACAGAGGCAAACAGAGTTAAATAGATTGAAACAGAGGCAAACAGAGTTCAACAGAGTTAAACAGAGTATTAGAGAGTTAAACTGAGTTAAACAGAGGCAAACAGAGGCAAACAGAGTGAAACTGAGTTAGACGGAGGCATACAGCGTTAAACAGAGTTGAACAGAGGCAAACAGAGTCAAATAGATTGAAACAGAGGCAAACAGAGTTGAATAGAGATAAAAAGAGTTCAACAGAGTTAAACACATGTAAACAGAGGCAAGCAGAGTGAAACAGAGTTCAACCGAGGCAAACAGAGTTAAACAGTGTTGAACAGAGGCAAACAGAGTTAAACAGAGTTAAACCGAGTTGAACAGAGGCAAACAGAGTTAAATAGATTGAAACAGAGGGAAACAGAGTTGAACAGAGATATCAGAGTTCAACAGAGTTAAACAGAGTTTAAACAGATGCAAACAGAGTTCAACAGAGTTAAACAGAGGCAAACAGAGTTAAACAGCGTTAAACAGAGGCAAATAGAGTTAAATGGAGTTAAACAGAGGCAAACAGAGTTAATCAGAATTAAACAGAGGCAAACAGAGTTAAATAGATTGAAACAGAGGCAAACAGAGTTCAGCAGAGATAAACAGAGTCCAACAGAGTTAAGCAGAGTTAAACAGATGCAAACAGAGGGAAACAGTGAAACAGAGTTAAACAGAGGCATACAGAGTGAAACAGAGTTGAACAGAGGCAAACAGAGTTAAATAGTTTGAAACAGAGGCAAACAGAGTTCAACAGAAATAAACAGAGTTCAACAGAGTTACACAGAGTTAAACAGAGGGAAACAGAGGGAAATAGAGTGAAACAGATTTAAACAGAGGCAAATAGAGTTAAACAGAGTTGAACGGGGGCAAACAGAGTTAAACATAGTTAAATGGAGGAAAATAGAGTTAAACAGAGTTAAACAGAATTAAACCAAGGCAAACAGTGTTGAAAAGAGTTGAACAGAGGCAAACAGAGTTAAATAGAGTTAAACAGTGGCAAACATAGTTAAACCGAATTAAACAGAGAAAAACAGAGTTAAATAGATTGAAACAGAGGCAAACAGAGTTCAACAGAGTTAAACAGAAGCAAACAGAGTTAAATAGAGTTAAATAGAGGCAAACAGATTTAAACAGAATTAAACTGAGGCAAACAGAGTTAAAAAGAGGTGAACAGAGGCAAACAGAGTTCAACAGAGTTAAAAGAGGCATACAGAGTTAAACAGAGTTAAACAGAGGCAAACAGAGTTAAACAGCGTTAAACAGAGGCAAAGAGAGTTAAATAGAGTTAAACAGTGGCAAACAGAGTTCAACAGAGACATACAGAGTTCAACAGAGTTAAACAGAGGCAAACAGCGGGAAACAGAGTGAAACAGAGTTAAACAGAGGCAAACAGAGTTAAATGTATTGAAACAGAGGCAAACAGAGTTGAACAGAGATAAACAGAGTTCAAAAGAGTTAAACAGAGGTAAACAGAGGGAAACAGAGTGAAACAGAATTAAACCGAGGCAGACAGAGTTGAACAGAGTTGAACAGAGGCAAACAGAGTTAAATAGAGTTAAACAGTGGCAAACATGGTTAAAAATGATGAAACAGAGGCAAACAGAGTTAAATAGATTGAAACAGAGGCAAAACAGAGTTCAACAGAGATAAACAGTTCTACGGAGTTAAACAGAGTTAAACAGAGGCAAACAGAGGGAAACAGAGTGAAACTGAGTTAGACGGAGGCATACAGCGTTAAACAGAGTTGAACAGAGGCAAACAGAGTCAAATAGATTGAACCAGAGGCAAACAGAGTTGAATAGAGATAAAAAGAGTTCAACAGAGTTAAACACATGTAAACAGAGGCAAACAGAGTGAAACAGAGTTCAACCGAGGCAAACAGAGTTAAACAGTGTTGAACCGAGGTAAACAGAGTTAAACAGTGGCAAACAGTGTTAAACAGAGATAAACAGAGTGAAACAGAGGCAAACAGAGGCAAACAGAGTCAAATGGATTGAAGCAGATGCAAACAGAGTTGAACAGAGATATAAAGAGTTCAACAGAGTTAAACAAATGTAAACAGAGGGAAACAGAGTGAAACAGAGTTAAACCGAGGCAAACAGAGTTAAACAGAGTTGAACAGAGGGGAAACAGAGTTAAACATAGGCAAACAGTGTTAAACAGAGATAAACAGAGTTAAACACAGGTAAAGAGAGGCGAACAGATTTAAACAGAGTTAAACATAAGCAAACAGAGTTCAACAGATTTGAACAGAGGCAAACAGAGTTGAACAGATTTAAAAAAGAGTTAAACAGAGGTAAACATAGTTCGAAAAAGTTAAACAGAGTTCAACAGGGGCAAACATAGTTCGAAAAAGTTAAACAGAGTTGAACAGGGGCAAACAGAGGGAAACAGAGTGAAATAGAGTAAAACAGAGCCATACAGAGTTAAACAGAATTAAACAGAGTTGAACAGAGGCAAACAGAGTTAAACAGAGTTAAACAGAGGCAAACAGAGCTAAACAGAGGCAAACAGAGTTCAACAGAGTTAAACAGAGTATTAGCGAGTTAAACAGAGTTAAACAGAGGCAAACAGAGTTAAACAGCGTTAAACAGAAGCAAACAGAGGTAAACCGAGTTAAATAGAGGCAAACAGATTTAAACAGAATTAAACTGATGCAAACGGAGTTAAAAAGAGATGAACAGAGGCAAACAGAGCTAAACAGGGTTAAACATGGGCAAACATGTTTAAACAGAGTTAAACAGAGGCAAACAGAGTTCAACAGAGTTAAAAGCGTCACACAGAGTTAAACAGAGGCAAACAGAGGTAAACAGCGTTAAACAGAGGCAAACAGAGTTCAACAGAGTTAAACAGAGTATTAGAGAATTAAACAGAGTTAAACAGAGGCAAACAGAGTGAAACAGCGTTAAACAGAAGCAAACAGAGTTAAACCGAGTTAAATAGAGGCAAACAGATTTAAACAGAATTAAACTGATGCAAACAGAGTTAAAAAGAGATGAACAGAGGCAAACAGAGCTACACAGAGTTAAACATGGGCAAACATGTTTAAACAGAGTTCAACAGAGTTAAAAGAGTCACACAGAGTTAAACAGAGGCAAACAGAGTTAAACAGCGTTAAACAGAGGCAAACAGAGTTAAATAGAGTTAAACAGTGGCAAACAGAGCTAAACAGAGACATACAGAGTTCAACAGAGTTAAACAGAGACAAACAGAGGGAAACAGAGTGAAACAGAGTTAAACAGAGGCATACAGAGTTAAATGGATTGAAATAGAGGCAAACAGAGTTGAACAGAGATAAACAGAGTTCAAAAGAGTTAAACAGAGGTAAACAGAGGGAAACAGAGTGAAACAGAATTAAACCAAGGCAAACAGAGTTGAACAGAGTTGAACAGAGGCAAACAGAGTTAAATAGAGTTAAACAGTGGCAAACATAGTTAAAAAGAATTAATCAGAGAAAAACAGAGTTAAATAGATTGAAACAGAGGCAAACAGAGTTCAACAGAGTTAAACAGTTCTACGGAGTTAAACAGAGTTAAACAGAGGCAAACAGAGGGAAACAGAGTGAACCAGAGTTAGACGGAGGCATACAGCTTTAAACAGAGTTGAACAGAGGCAAACAGAGTCAAATAGATTGACACAGAGGCAAACAGAGTTGAATAGAGATAAAAAGAGTTCAACAGAGTTAAACACATGTAAACAGAGGCAAACAGAGTGAAACAGAGTTAAACTGAGGCAAACAGAGTTAAACAGAGATGAACAGAGGCAAACAGAGTAAAACAGTGTTAAACCGAGTTCAACAGAGGCAAACAGAGTTCAACAGAGATAAACAGATTTCAGCAGAGTTAAACCGAGTTAAACAGAGGTAAACAGTGGGAAACAGAGTGAAACGGAGTTAAACCGAGGCAGTTAGAGTTAAACAGAGTTGAACAGAGGCAAACAGAGTTAAATAGATTGAAACAGAGGGAAACAGAGTTGAACAGAGATATCAGAGTTCAACAGAGTTAAACAGAGTTAAACAGATGCAAGCAGAGTTCAACAGAGTTAAACAGAGGCAAACAGAGTTAAACAGCGTTAAAACAGAGGCAAATAGAGTTAAATGGAGTTAAACAGAGGCAAACAGAGTTAATCAGAATTAAACAGAGGCAAACATAGTTAAAAAGAATTAAACAGAGAAAAACAGAGTTAAATAGATTGAAACAGAGGCAAACAGAGTTAAACAGAGTATTAGAGAGTTAAACTGAGTTAAACAGAGGCAAACAGAGTTAAACCGCGTTAAACAGAAGCAAACAGAGTTAAATAGAGTTAAATAGAGGCAAACAGATTTAAACAGAATTAAACTGAGGCAAACAGAGTTAGAAAGAGATGAACAGAGGCAAACAGAGTTCAACAGAGTTAAAAGAGGCATACAGAGTTAAACAGAGTTAAACAGAGGCAAACAGAGTTAAACAGCGTTAAACAGAGGCAAAGAGAGTTAAATAGAGTTAAACAATGGCAAACAGAGTTCAACAGAGACATACAGAGTTCAACAGAGTTAAACAGAGGCAAACAGCGGGAAACAGAGTGAAACAGAGTTAAACAGAGGCAAACAGAGTTAAATGTATTGAAACAGAGGCAAACAGAGTTGAACAGAGATAAACAGAGTTCAAAAGAGTTAAACAGAGGTAAACAGAGGGAAACAGAGTGAAACAGAATTAAACCGAGGCAAACAGAGTTGAACAGAGTTGAACAGAGGCAAACAGAGTTAAATAGAGTTAAACAGTGGCAAACATGGTTAAAAAGGATGAAACAGAGGCAAACAGAGTTAAATAGATTGAAACAGAGGGAAACAGAGTTGAACAGAGATTTCAGAGTTCAACAGAGTTAAACAGAGATAAACAGATGCAAACAGAGTTCAACAGAGTTAAACAGAGGCAAACAGAGTTAAACAGAGATGAACACAGTTGAACAGAGGCAAACAGAGTTAAACAGAGTGAAACAGAGGCAAACAGAGTTAAACAGAGGCAAACAGAGTTCAACAGAGTTAAACAGAGTATGAGAGAGTTAAACAGAGTTAAACAGAGGCAAACAGAGTTAAACAGCGTTAAACAGAAGCAAACAGAGTTAAATAGAATTAAGTAGAGGCAAGCAGATTTAAACAGAATTAAACTGAGGCAAACAGAGTTCAAAAGAGATGAACAGAGGCAAACAGAGCCAAACAGAGTTAAACATGGGCAAACATTTTTAAACAGAGTTAAACAGAGGCAAATAGAGTTCAACAGAGTTAAAAGAGGCATACAGAGTTCAACAGAGTTAAACAGAGGCATACAGAGTTAACCAGAGTTGAACAGAGGGAACCAGAGTTAAATAGATTGAAACAGACGCAAAGAGAGTTGAATAGAGATAAACAGAATCAACAGAGTTAAACACATGTAAACAGAGGGAAACAGAGTGAAACAGAGTAAAACCGAGGCAAACAGAGTTGAAGTGAGTTGAACAGAGGCAAACAGAGTTAAACAGAGTTAAACAGAGGCAATCGGAGTTAAACAGATTTAAAAAGTGGCAAGCAGAGTTAAATAGATTGAAACAGAGGCAAACAGAGTTCAGCAGAGATAAACAGACTCCAACAGAGTTAAGCAGAGTTAAACAGATGCAAACAGAGGGAAACAGTGAAACAGAGTTAAACAGAGGCATACAGAGTGAAACAGAGTTGAAAAGAGGCAAACAGAGTTAAATAGTTTGAAACAGAGGCAAACAGAGTTCAACAGAAATAAACAGAGTTCAACAGAGTTACGCAGAGTTAAACAGAGGTAAACAGAGGGGAATAGAGTGAAACAGATTTAAACAGAGGCATATAGAGCGAAACAGAGTTGAACGGAGGCAAACAGAGTTAAACATAGTTAAATGGAGGAAAATAGAGTTAAACAGAGTTAAACAGCATTAAATAGATTGAAAGAGAGGCAAGCAGATTTCAACAGAGATAAACAGAGTTCAATAGATTTAAACCGAGTTCAACAGAGGCAAACAGATTTCAACAGAGATAAACAGAGTTCAGCAGAGTTAAACCGAGTTAAACAGAGGTAAACAGAGGGAAACAGAGTGAAACAGAGGTAAACAGAGGGAAACAGAGTGAAGCAGAGTTAAAGCGAGGCAGGCAGAGTTAAACTGAGTTGAACAGAGGCAAACAGAGTTAAATAGATTGAAACAGATGGAAACAGAGTTGAACAGAGATATCAGAGTTCAACAGAGTTAAACAGAGTTAAACAGAGGCAAACCGAGTTCAACAGAGTTAAACAGAGTTGAACAGTGGTAAACAGAGTTAAACAGAGTTAAACAGAGGCAAACAGTGTTAAACAGAGATAAACAGAGTTAAACACAGGTAAAGAGAGGCGAACAGAGTTAAACATAAGCAAACAGAGGTCAACAGATTTGAACAGATTTAAACAGAGTTAAACTGATTTAAACAGAGTTAAACAGAGGCAAATAGAGTTCCAAAGAGTTAAACAGAGTTGAACAGGGGCAAACAGAGGGAAACAGAGTGAAATAGAGTAAAACAGAGCCATACAGAGTTAAACAGAATTAAACACAGTTGAACAGAGGCAAACAGAGTTAAACAGAGTTAAACAGAGGCCAACAGAGTTAAACAGAGGCAAACAGAGTTCAACAGAGTTAAATAGAGTATGAGAGAGTTAAACTGAGTTAAACAGAGGCAAACAGAGTTAAACAGCGTTAGACAGAAGCAAACAGAGTTAAATAGAGGCAAACAGATTTAAACAGAATTAAACTGAGGCAAACAGAGTTAAAAAGAGATGAACAGAGGCAAACAGAGTTCAACAGAGTTAAAAGAGGCATACAGAGTTAAACAGAGTTAAACAGAGGCAAACAGAGTTAAACAGCGTTAAACAGAGGCAAAAAGAGTTAAATAGAGTTAAACAGTGGCAAACAGAGTTCAACAGAGACATACAGAGTTCAACAGAGTTAGACAGAGGCAAACAGCGGGAAACAGAGTGAAACAGAGTTAAACAGAGTTAAATGTATTGAAACAGAGGCAAACAGAGTTGAACAGAGATAAACAGAGTTCAAAAGAGTTAAACAGAGGTAAACAGAGGGAAACAGAGTGAAACAGAATTAAACCGAGGCAAACAGAGTTGAAAAGAGTTGAACAGAGGCAAACAGAGTTAAATAGAGTTAAACAGTGGCAAACATAGTTAAAAAGGATTAAACAGAGGCAAACAGAGTTAAATAGATTGAAACAGAGGCAAACAGAGTTCAACAGAGATAAACCCTTCTACGGAGTTAAACAGAGTTAAACAGAGGCAAACAGAGGGAAACAGAGTGAAACTGAGTTAGACGGAGGCATACAGCGTTAAACAGAGTTGAACAGAGGCAAACAGAGACAAATAGATTGAAACAGAGGCAAACAGAGTTAAATGTATTGAAGCAGAGGCAAACAGAGTTGAACAGAGATAAACAGAGTTCAAAAGAGTTAAACAGAGGTAAACAGAGGGAAACAGAGTGAAACAGAATTAAACCGAGGCAAACAGAGTTGAACAGAGGCAAACAGAGTTAAATAGAGTTAAACAGTGGCAAACATAGTTAAAAAGGATTAGACAGAGGCAAACAGAGTTAAATAGATTGAAACAGAGGCAAACAGAGTTCAACAGAGATAAACAGTTCTACGTAGTTAAACCGAGTTAAACAGAGGCAAACAGAGGGAAAAAGAGTGAAACTGAGTTAGACGGAGGCATACAGCGTTAAACAGAGTTGAACAGAGGCAAACAGAGTCAAATAGATTGAAACAGAGGCAAACAGAGTTGAACAGAGATAAAAAGAGTTCAACAGATTTAAACACATGTAAACAGAGGCAAACAGAGTGAAACAGAGTTCAAGCGAGGCAAACAGAGTTAAACAGTGTTGAACCGAGATAAACAGAGTTAAACAGAGTTAAACAGAGGCAAACAGTGTTAAACAGAGATAAACAGAGTTAAACCGAGTTCAACAGAGGCAAACAGAGTCAAATGGATTGAAACAGAGGTACACAGAGTTGAACAGAGATATAAAGAGTTCAACAGAGTTAAACAAATGTAAACAGAGGGAAACAGAGTGAAACAGAGTTCAAGCGAGGCAAACAGAGTTAAACAGTGTTGAACCGAGGTATACAGAGTTAAACAGAGGCAAACAGTGTTAAACAGAGATAAACAGAGTTAAACAGAGGCAAACAGAGGCAAAGAGAGTTAAACAGCGTTAAACAGAGGCAAACAGAGTTAAATAGAGTTAAACAGTGGCAAACAGAGTTAAACAGAATTAAACACAGGCAAACAGAGTTAAATAGATTGAAACAGAGGTAAACAGAGTTCAAAAGAGACATACAGAGTTCAACAGAGTTAAACAGAGGCAAACTGAGGGAAACAGAGTGAAACAGAGTTAAGCAGAGGCATACTGAGTTAAACAGAGTTGAACAGAGGCAATCAGAGTTAAATAGATTGAAACAGACGCAAACAGAGTTGAACAGAGATAAACAGAGTTCAACAGAGTTAAACACATGTAAACAGAGGGAAACAGAGTGAAACAGAGTAAAACCGAGGGAAACAGAGTTGAAGTGAGTTGAACAGAGGCAAACAGAGTTAAACAGAGTTAAACAGAGGCAATCGTAGTTAAACAGATTTAAAAAGTGGCAAACAGAGTTAAATAGATTGAAACAGAGGCAAGCAGAGTTCAAAAGAGATAACCAGAGTCCAACAGAGTTAAGCAGAGTTAAACAGATGCAAACAGAGGGAAACAGTGAAACAGAGTTAAACAGAGGCATACAGAGTGAAACAGAGTTGAACAGAGGCAAACAGAGTTAAACAGAGTTAAACAGAGGCAATCGTAGTTAAACAGATTTAAAAAGTGGCAAACAGAGTTAAATAGATTGAAACAGAGGCAAGCAGAGTTCAAAAGAGATAAACAGAGTCCAACAGAGTTAAGCAGAGTTAAACAGATGCAAACAGAGGGAAACAGTGAAACAGAGTTAAACAGAGGCATACAGAGTGAAACAGAGTTGAACAGAGGCAAACAGAGTTAAATAGTTTGAAACAGAGGCAAACAGAGTTCAACAGAAATAAACAGAGTTCAACAGAGTTACGCAGAGTTAAACAGAGGGAAACAGAGGGAAATAGAGTGAAACAGATTTAACCAGAGGCAAATAGAGTTAAACAGAGTTGAACGGAGGCAAACAGAGTTAAACATAGTTAAATGGAGGAAAATAGAGTTAAACAGCGTTAAATAGATTGAAAGAGAGGCAAGCAGATTTCAACAGAGATAAACAGAGTTCAACAGATTTAAACCGAGTTCAACAGAGGCAAACAGATTTCAACAGAGATAAACAGAGTTCAGCAGAGTTAAACCGAGTTAAACAGAGGTAAACAGAGGGAAACAGAGTGAAACAGAGTTAAACCGAGGCAGGCAGAGTTAAACAGAGTTGAACAGAGGCAAACAGAGTTAAATAGATTGAAACAGATGGAAACAGAGTTGAACAGAGATATCAGATTTGAACAGAGTTAAACAGAGTTTAACAGAGGCAAACAGAGTTCAACAGAGTTAAACAGAGGCAAACAGAGTTAAACAGCGTGAAACAGAGGCAAACAGAGTTAAATAGAGTTAAACAGAGGCAAACAGAGTTAAGCAGAATTAAACAGAGGCAAACAGAGTTAAATAGATTGAAACATAGGCAAACAGAGTTCAACAGAGTTAAACAGAGTTAAACAGAGGCAAACAGAGGGAAACAGAGTGAAACAGAGTTAAACCGAGGCTAACAGAGTTAAACAGAGTTGAACAGCGGTAAACAGAGTTAAACAGAGTTAAACAGAGGCAAACAGTGTTAAACAGAGATAAACAGAGTTAAACACAGGTAAAGAGAGGCGAACAGAGTTAAACATAAGCAAACAGAGGTCAACAGATTTGAACAAAATTAAACAGAGTTAAACTGATTTAAACAGAGTTAAACAGAGGCAAATAGAGTTCCAAAGAGTTAAACAGAGTTGAACAGGGGCAAACAGAGGGAAACAGATTGAAATAGAGTAAAACAGGAGCCATACAGAATTAAACAGAATTAAACAGAGTTGAACAGAGGCAAACAGAGTTAAACAGAGTTAAACAGAGGCCAACAGAGTTAAACAGAGGCAAACAGAGTTCAACAGAGTTAAATAGAGTATGAGAGAGTTAAACTGAGTTAAACAGAGGCAAACAGAGTTAAACAGCGTTAAACAGAAGCAAACAGAGTTAAATAGAGGCAAACAGATTTAAACAGAATTAAACTGAGGCAAACAGAGTTAAAAAGAGATGAACAGAGGCAAACAGAGTTCAACAGAGTTAAAAGAGGCATACAGAGTTAAACAGAGTTAAACAGAGGCAAACAGAGTTAAACAGCGTTAAACAGAGGCAAAAAGAGTTAAATAGAGTTAAACAGTGGCAAACAGAGTTCAACAGAGACATACAGAGTTCAACAGAGTTAAACAGAGGCAAACAGCGGGAAACAGAGTGAAACAGAGTTAAACAGAGGCAAACAGAGTTCAATGTATTGAAACAGAGGCAAACAGAGTTGAACAGAGATAAACAGAGTTCAAAAGAGTTAAACAGAGGTAAACAGAGGGAAACAGAGTGAAACAGAATTAAACCGAGGCAAACAGAGTTGAAAAGAGTTGAACAGAGGCAAACAGAGTTAAATAGAGTTAAACAGTGGCAAACATAGTTAAAAAGGATTAAACAGAGGCAAACAGAGTTAAATAGATTGAAACAGAGGCAAACAGAGTTCAACAGAGATAAAACCTTCTACGGAGTTAAACAGAGTTAAACAGAGGCAAACAGAGGGAAACAGAGTGAAACTGAG
The DNA here is from genome assembly GCA_026770705.1 of Isurus oxyrinchus. Classification (NCBI taxonomy): domain Eukaryota; kingdom Metazoa; phylum Chordata; class Chondrichthyes; order Lamniformes; family Lamnidae; genus Isurus; species Isurus oxyrinchus. Next base: position 227,580 of record JANJGN010000867.1, on the reverse strand, counting down.
TTAGACGGAGGCATACAGCGTTAAACAGAGTTGAACAGAGGCAAACAGAGACAAAAAGATTGAAACAGAGGCAAACAGAGTTAAATGTATTGAAGCAGAGGCAAACAGAGTTGAACAGAGATAAACAGAGTCCAAAAGAGTTAAACAGAGGTTAACAGAGGGAAACAGAGTGAAACAGAATTAAACCGAGGCAAACAGAGTTGAACAGAGGCAAACAGAGTTAAATAGAGTTAAACAGTGGCAAACATAGTTAAAAAGGATTAGACAGAGGCAAAACAGAGTTAAATAGATTGAAACAGAGGCAAACAGAGTTCAACAGAGATAAACAGTTCTACGTAGTTAAACCGAGTTAAACAGAGGCAAACAGAGGGAAACAGAGTGAAACTGAGTTAGACGGAGGCATACAGCGTTAAACAGAGTTGAACAGAGGCAAACAGAGTCAAATAGATTGAAACAGAGGCAAACAGAGTTGAACAGAGATAAAAAGAGTTCAACAGATTTAAACACATGTAAACAGAGGCAAACAGAGTGAAACAGAGTTCAAGCGAGGCAAACAGAGTTAAACAGTGTTGAACCGAGATAAACAGAGTTAAACAGAGTTAAACAGAGGCAAACAGTGTTAAACAGAGATAAACAGAGTTAAACCGAGTTCAACAGAGGCAAACAGAGTCAAATGGATTGAAACAGAGGTACACAGAGTTGAACAGAGATATAAAGAGTTCAACAGAGTTAAACAAATGTAATCAGAGGGAAACAGAGTGAAACAGAGTTCAAGCGAGGCAAACAGAGTTAAACAGTGTTGAACCGAGGTAAACAGAGTTAAACAGAGTTAAACAGAGGCAAACAGTGTTAAACAGAGATAAACAGAGTTAAACAGAGGCAAACAGAGGCAAAGAGAGTTAAACAGCGTTAAACAGAGGCAAACAGAGTTAAATAGAGTTAAACAGTGGCAAACAGAGTTAAACAGAATTAAACACAGGCAAACAGAGTTAAATAGATTGAAACAGAGGTAAACAGAGTTCAAAAGAGACATACAGAGTTCAACAGAGTTAAACAGAGGCAAACTGAGGGAAACAGAGTGAAACAGAGTTAAGCAGAGGCATACTGAGTTAAACAGAGTTGAACAGAGGCAATCAGAGTTAAATAGATTGAAACAGACGCAAACAGAGTTGAACAGAGATAAACAGAGTTCAACAGAGTTAAACACATGTAAACAGAGGGAAACAGAGTGAAACAGAGTAAAACCGAGGGAAACAGAGTTGAAGTGAGTTGAACAGAGGCAAACAGAGTTAAACAGAGTTAAACAGAGGCAATCGTAGTTAAACAGATTTAAAAAGTGGCAAACAGAGTTAAATAGATTGAAACAGAGGCAAGCAGAGTTCAAAAGAGATAAACAGAGTCCAACAGAGTTAAGCAGAGTTAAACAGATGCAAACAGAGGGAAACAGTGAAACAGAGTTAAACAGAGGCATACAGAGTGAAACAGAGTTGAACAGAGGCAAACAGAGTTAAATAGTTTGAAACAGAGGCAAACAGAGTTCAACAGAAATAAACAGAGTTCAACAGAGTTACGCAGAGTTAAACAGAGGGAAACAGAGGGAAATAGAGTGAAACAGATTTAAACAGAGGCAAAGAGAGTTAAACAGAGTTGAACGGAGGCAAACAGAGTTAAACATAGTTAAATGGAGGAAAATAGAGTTAAACAGCGTTAAATAGATTGAAAGAGAGGCAAGCAGATTTCAAAAGAGATAAACAGAGTTCAACAGATTTAAACCGAGTTCAACAGAGGCAAACAGATTTCAACAGAGATAAACAGAGTTCAGCAGAGTTAAACCGAGTTAAACAGAGGTAAACAGAGGGAAACAGAGTGAAACAGAGTTAAACCGAGGCAGGCAGAGTTAAACAGAGTTGAACAGAGGCAAACAGAGTTAAATAGAGTTAAACAGTGGCAAACATAGTTAAAAAGGATTAGACAGAGGCAAACAGATTTAAATAGTTTGAAACAGAGGCAAACAGAGTTCAACAGAGATAAACAGTTCTACGTAGTTAAACCGAGTTAAACAGAGGCAAACAGAGGGAAACAGAGTGAAACTGAGTTAGACGGAGGCATACAGCGTTAAACAGAGTTGAACAGAGGCAAACAGAGTCAAATAGATTGAAACAGAGGCAAACAGAGTTGAACAGAGATAAAAAGAGTTCAACAGATTTAAACACATGTAAACAGAGGCAAACAGAGTGAAACAGAGTTCAAGCGAGGCAAACAGAGTTAAACAGTGTTGAACCGAGATAAACAGAGTTAAACAGAGTTAAACAGAGGCAAACAGTGTTAAACAGAGATAAACAGAGTTAAACCGAGTTCAACAGAGGCAAACAGAGTCAAATGGATTGAAACAGAGGTACACAGAGTTGAACAGAGATATAAAGAGTTCAACAGAGTTAAACAAATGTAAACAGAGGGAAACAGAGTGAAACAGAGTTCAAGCGAGGCAAACAGAGTTAAACAGTGTTGAACCGAGGTATACAGAGTTAAACAGAGGCAAACAGTGTTAAACAGAGATAAACAGAGTTAAACAGAGGCAAACAGAGGCAAAGAGAGTTAAACAGCGTTAAACAGAGGCAAACAGAGTTAAATAGAGTTAAACAGTGGCAAACAGAGTTAAACAGAATTAAACACAGGCAAACAGAGTTAAATAGATTGAAACAGAGGTAAACAGAGTTCAAAAGAGACATACAGAGTTCAACAGAGTTAAACAGAGGCAAACTGAGGGAAACAGAGTGAAACAGAGTTAAGCAGAGGCATACTGAGTTAAACAGAGTTGAACAGAGGCAATCAGAGTTAAATAGATTGAAACAGACGCAAACAGAGTTGAACAGAGATAAACAGAGTTCAACAGAGTTAAACACATGTAAACAGAGGGAAACAGAGTGAAACAGAGTAAAACCGAGGGAAACAGAGTTGAAGTGAGTTGAACAGAGGCAAACAGAGTTAAACAGAGTTAAACAGAGGCAATCGTAGTTAAACAGATTTAAAAAGTGGCAAACAGAGTTAAATAGATTGAAACAGAGGCAAGCAGAGTTCAAAAGAGATAACCAGAGTCCAACAGAGTTAAGCAGAGTTAAACAGATGCAAACAGAGGGAAACAGTGAAACAGAGTTAAACAGAGGCATACAGAGTGAAACAGAGTTGAACAGAGGCAAACAGAGTTAAACAGAGTTAAACAGAGGCAATCGTAGTTAAACAGATTTAAAAAGTGGCAAACAGAGTTAAATAGATTGAAACAGAGGCAAGCAGAGTTCAAAAGAGATAAACAGAGTCCAACAGAGTTAAGCAGAGTTAAACAGATGCAAACAGAGGGAAACAGTGAAACAGAGTTAAACAGAGGCATACAGAGTGAAACAGAGTTGAACAGAGGCAAACAGAGTTAAATAGTTTGAAACAGAGGCAAACAGAGTTCAACAGAAATAAACAGAGTTCAACAGAGTTACGCAGAGTTAAACAGAGGGAAACAGAGGGAAATAGAGTGAAACAGATTTAACCAGAGGCAAATAGAGTTAAACAGAGTTGAACGGAGGCAAACAGAGTTAAACATAGTTAAATGGAGGAAAATAGAGTTAAACAGCGTTAAATAGATTGAAAGAGAGGCAAGCAGATTTCAACAGAGATAAACAGAGTTCAACAGATTTAAACCGAGTTCAACAGAGGCAAACAGATTTCAACAGAGATAAACAGAGTTCAGCAGAGTTAAACCGAGTTAAACAGAGGTAAACAGAGGGAAACAGAGTGAAACAGAGTTAAACCGAGGCAGGCAGAGTTAAACAGAGTTGAACAGAGGCAAACAGAGTTAAATAGATTGAAACAGATGGAAACAGAGTTGAACAGAGATATCAGATTTGAACAGAGTTAAACAGAGTTTAACAGAGGCAAAACAGAGTTCAACAGAGTTAAACAGAGGCAAACAGAGTTAAACAGCGTGAAACAGAGGCAAACAGAGTTAAATAGAGTTAAACAGAGGCAAACAGAGTTAAGCAGAATTAAACAGAGGCAAACAGAGTTAAATAGATTGAAACATAGGCAAACAGAGTTCAACAGAGTTAAACAGAGTTAAACAGAGGCAAACAGAGGGAAACAGAGTGAAACAGAGTTAAACCGAGGCTAACAGAGTTAAACAGAGTTGAACAGCGGTAAACAGAGTTAAACAGAGTTAAACAGAGGCAAACAGTGTTAAACAGAGATAAACAGAGTTAAACACAGGTAAAGAGAGGCGAACAGAGTTAAACATAAGCAAACAGAGGTCAACAGATTTGAACAAAATTAAACAGAGTTAAACTGATTTAAACAGAGTTAAACAGAGGCAAATAGAGTTCCAAAGAGTTAAACAGAGTTGAACAGGGGCAAACAGAGGGAAACAGATTGAAATAGAGTAAAACAGGAGCCATACAGAATTAAACAGAATTAAACAGAGTTGAACAGAGGCAAACAGAGTTAAACAGAGTTAAACAGAGGCCAACAGAGTTAAACAGAGGCAAACAGAGTTCAACAGAGTTAAATAGAGTATGAGAGAGTTAAACTGAGTTAAACAGAGGCAAACAGAGTTAAACAGCGTTAAACAGAAGCAAACAGAGTTAAATAGAGGCAAACAGATTTAAACAGAATTAAACTGAGGCAAACAGAGTTAAAAAGAGATGAACAGAGGCAAACAGAGTTCAACAGAGTTAAAAGAGGCATACAGAGTTAAACAGAGTTAAACAGAGGCAAACAGAGTTAAACAGCGTTAAACAGAGGCAAAAAGAGTTAAATAGAGTTAAACAGTGGCAAACAGAGTTCAACAGAGACATACAGAGTTCAACAGAGTTAAACAGAGGCAAACAGCGGGAAACAGAGTGAAACAGAGTTAAACAGAGGCAAACAGAGTTCAATGTATTGAAACAGAGGCAAACAGAGTTGAACAGAGATAAACAGAGTTCAAAAGAGTTAAACAGAGGTAAACAGAGGGAAACAGAGTGAAACAGAATTAAACCGAGGCAAACAGAGTTGAAAAGAGTTGAACAGAGGCAAACAGAGTTAAATAGAGTTAAACAGTGGCAAACATAGTTAAAAAGGATTAAACAGAGGCAAACAGAGTTAAATAGATTGAAACAGAGGCAAACAGAGTTCAACAGAGATAAAACCTTCTACGGAGTTAAACAGAGTTAAACAGAGGCAAACAGAGGGAAACAGAGTGAAACTGAGTTAGACGGAGGCATACAGCGTTAAACAGAGTTGAACAGAGGCAAACAGAGACAAAAAGATTGAAACAGAGGCAAACAGAGTTAAATGTATTGAAGCAGAGGCAAACAGAGTTGAACAGAGATAAACAGAGTCCAAAAGAGTTAAACAGAGGTTAACAGAGGGAAACAGAGTGAAACAGAATTAAACCGAGGCAAACAGAGTTGAACAGAGGCAAACAGAGTTAAATAGAGTTAAACAGTGGCAAACATAGTTAAAAAGGATTAGACAGAGGCAAACAGAGTTAAATAGATTGAAACAGAGGCAAACAGAGTTCAACAGAGATAAACAGTTCTACGTAGTTAAACCGAGTTAAACAGAGGCAAACAGAGGGAAACAGAGTGAAACTGAGTTAGACGGAGGCATACAGCGTTAAACAGAGTTGAACAGAGGCAAACAGAGTCAAATAGATTGAAACAGAGGCAAACAGAGTTGAACAGAGATAAAAAGAGTTCAACAGATTTAAACACATGTAAACAGAGGCAAACAGAGTGAAACAGAGTTCAAGCGAGGCAAACAGAGTTAAACAGTGTTGAACCGAGATAAACAGAGTTAAACAGAGTTAAACAGAGGCAAACAGTGTTAAACAGAGATAAACAGAGTTAAACCGAGTTCAACAGAGGCAAACAGAGTCAAATGGATTGAAACAGAGGTACACAGAGTTGAACAGAGATATAAAGAGTTCAACAGAGTTAAACAAATGTAATCAGAGGGAAACAGAGTGAAACAGAGTTCAAGCGAGGCAAACAGAGTTAAACAGTGTTGAACCGAGGTAAACAGAGTTAAACAGAGTTAAACAGAGGCAAACAGTGTTAAACAGAGATAAACAGAGTTAAACAGAGGCAAACAGAGGCAAAGAGAGTTAAACAGCGTTAAACAGAGGCAAACAGAGTTAAATAGAGTTAAACAGTGGCAAACAGAGTTAAACAGAATTAAACACAGGCAAACAGAGTTAAATAGATTGAAACAGAGGTAAACAGAGTTCAAAAGAGACATACAGAGTTCAACAGAGTTAAACAGAGGCAAACTGAGGGAAACAGAGTGAAACAGAGTTAAGCAGAGGCATACTGAGTTAAACAGAGTTGAACAGAGGCAATCAGAGTTAAATAGATTGAAACAGACGCAAACAGAGTTGAACAGAGATAAACAGAGTTCAACAGAGTTAAACACATGTAAACAGAGGGAAACAGAGTGAAACAGAGTAAAACCGAGGGAAACAGAGTTGAAGTGAGTTGAACAGAGGCAAACAGAGTTAAACAGAGTTAAACAGAGGCAATCGTAGTTAAACAGATTTAAAAAGTGGCAAACAGAGTTAAATAGATTGAAACAGAGGCAAGCAGAGTTCAAAAGAGATAAACAGAGTCCAACAGAGTTAAGCAGAGTTAAACAGATGCAAACAGAGGGAAACAGTGAAACAGAGTTAAACAGAGGCATACAGAGTGAAACAGAGTTGAACAGAGGCAAACAGAGTTAAATAGTTTGAAACAGAGGCAAACAGAGTTCAACAGAAATAAACAGAGTTCAACAGAGTTACGCAGAGTTAAACAGAGGGAAACAGAGGGAAATAGAGTGAAACAGATTTAAACAGAGGCAAAGAGAGTTAAACAGAGTTGAACGGAGGCAAACAGAGTTAAACATAGTTAAATGGAGGAAAATAGAGTTAAACAGCGTTAAATAGATTGAAAGAGAGGCAAGCAGATTTCAAAAGAGATAAACAGAGTTCAACAGATTTAAACCGAGTTCAACAGAGGCAAACAGATTTCAACAGAGATAAACAGAGTTCAGCAGAGTTAAACCGAGTTAAACAGAGGTAAACAGAGGGAAACAGAGTGAAACAGAGTTAAACCGAGGCAGGCAGAGTTAAACAGAGTTGAACAGAGGCAAACAGAGTTAAATAGAGTTAAACAGTGGCAAACATAGTTAAAAAGGATTAGACAGAGGCAAACAGATTTAAATAGTTTGAAACAGAGGCAAACAGAGTTCAACAGAGATAAACAGTTCTACGTAGTTAAACCGAGTTAAACAGAGGCAAACAGAGGGAAACAGAGTGAAACTGAGTTAGACGGAGGCATACAGCGTTAAACAGAGTTGAACAGAGGCAAACAGAGTCAAATAGATTGAAACAGAGGCAAACAGAGTTGAACAGAGATAAAAAGAGTTCAACAGATTTAAACACATGTAAACAGAGGCAAACAGAGTGAAACAGAGTTCAAGCGAGGCAAACAGAGTTAAACAGTGTTGAACCGAGATAAACAGAGTTAAACAGAGTTAAACAGAGGCAAACAGTGTTAAACAGAGATAAACAGAGTTAAACCGAGTTCAACAGAGGCAAACAGAGTCAAATGGATTGAAACAGAGGTACACAGAGTTGAACAGAGATATAAAGAGTTCAACAGAGTTAAACAAATGTAAACAGAGGGAAACAGAGTGAAACAGAGTTCAAGCGAGGCAAACAGAGTTAAACAGTGTTGAACCGAGGTAAACAGAGATAAACAGAGTTAAACAGAGGCAAACAGTTTTAAACAGAGATAAACAGAGTTAAACAGAGGCAAACAGAGGCAAAGAGAGTTAAACAGCGTTAAACAGAGGCAAACAGAGTTAAATAGAGTTAAACAGTGGGAAACAGAGTTAAACAGAATTAAACACAGGCAAACAGAGTTAAATAGATTGAAACAGAGGTAAACAGAGTTCAGAAGAGACATACAGAGTTCAACAGAGTTAAACAGAGGCAAACTGAGGGAAACAGAGTGAAACAGAGTTAAGCAGAGGCATACTGAGTTAAACAGAGTTGAACAGAGGCAATCAGAGTTAAATAGATTGAAACAGACGCAAACAGAGTTGAACAGAGATAAACAGAGTTCAACAGAGTTAAACACATGTAAACAGAGGGAAACAGAGTGAAACAGAGTAAAACCGAGGGAAACAGAGTTGAAGTGAGTTGAACAGAGGCAAACAGAGTTAAACAGAGTTAAACAGAGGCAATCGTAGTTAAACAGATTTAAAAAGTGGCAAACAGAGTTAAATAGATTGAAACAGAGGCAAGCAGAGTTCAAAAGAGATAAACAGAGTCCAAGAGAGTTAAGCAGCGTTAAACAGATGCAAACAGAGGGAAACAGTGAAACAGAGTTAAACAGAGGCATACAGAGTGAAACAGAGTTGAACAGAGGCAAACAGAGTTAAATAGTTTGAAACAGAGGCAAACAGAGTTCAACAGAAATAAACAGAGTTCAACAGAGTTACGCAGAGTTAAACAGAGGGAAACAGAGGGAAATAGAGTGAAACAGATTTAAACAGAGGCAAATAGAGTTAAACAGAGTTGAACGGAGGCAAACAGATTTAAACATAGTTAAATGGAGGAAAATAGAGTTAAACAGCGTTAAATAGATTGAAAGAGAGGCAAGCAGATTTCAACAGAGATAAACAGAGTTCAACAGATTTAAACCGAGTTCAACAGAGGCAAACAGATTTCAACAGAGATAAACAGAGTTCAGCAGAGTTAAACCGAGTTAAACAGAGGGAAACAGAGTTAAACAGAGGCAAACAGAGTTAAACAGCGTGAAACAGAGCCAAACAGAGTTAAATAGAGTTAAACAGAGGCAAACAGAGTTAAGCAGAATTAAACATTGGCAAACAGAGTTAAATAGATTGAAACATAGGCAAACAGAGTTCAACAGAGTTAAACAGAGTTAAACAGAGGCAAACAGAGGGAAACAGAGTGAAACAGAGTTAAACTGAGGCAGGCAGAGTTAAACAGAGTTGAACAGAGGCAAACAGAGTTAAATAGATTGAAACAGATGGAAACAGAGTTGAACAGAGATATCAGATTTCAACAGAGTTAAACAGAGTTTAACAGAGGCAAACAGAGTTCAACAGAGTTAAACAGAGGCAAACAGAGTTAAACAGCGTGAAACAGAGGCAAACAGAGTTAAATAGAGTTAAACAGAGGCAAACAGAGTTAAGCAGAATTAAACAGAGGCAAACAGAGTTAAATAGATTGAAACATAGGCAAACAGAGTTCAACAGAGTTAAACAGAGTTAAACAGAGGCAAACAGAGGGAAACAGAGTGAAACAGAGTTAGACGGAGGCATACAGCGATAAAAAGAGTTGAATAGAGGCAAATAGAGTCAAATGGATTGAAACAGAGGCAAACAGAGTTGAACAGAGATATAAAGATTTCAACAGAGTTAAACACATGTAAACAGAGGGAAACAGAGTGAAACAGAGTTAAACCGAGGCTAACAGAGTTAAACAGAGTTGAACAGCGGTAAACAGAGTTAAACAGAGTTAAACAGAGGCAAACAGTGTTAAACAGAGATAAACAGAGTTAAACACAGGTAAAGAGAGGCGAACAGAGTGAAACATAAGCAAACAGAGGTCAACAGATTTGAACAAAATTAAACAGAGTTAAACTGATTTAAACAGAGTTAAACAGAGGCAAATAGACTTCCAAAGAGTTAAACAGAGTTGAACAGGGGCAAACAGAGGGAAACAGATTGAAATAGAGTAAAACAGGAACCATACAGAATTAAACAGAATTAAACAGAGTTGAACAGAGGCAAACAGAGTTAAACAGAGTTAAACAGAGGCCAACAGAGTTAAACAGAGGCAAACAGAGTTCAACAGAGTTAAATAGAGTATGAGAGAGTTAAACTGAGTTAAACAGAGGCAAACAGAGTTAAACAGCGTTAAACAGAAGCAAACAGAGTTAAATAGAGGCAAACAGATTTAAACAGAATTAAACTGAGGCAAACAGAGTTAAAAAGAGATGAACAGAGGCAAACAGAGTTCAACAGAGTTAAAAGAGGCATACAGAGTTAAACAGAGTTAAACAGAGGCAAACAGAGTTAAACAGCGTTAAACAGAGGCAAAAAGAGTTAAATAGAGTTAAACAGTGGCAAACAGAGTTCAACAGAGACATACAGAGTTCAACAGAGTTAAACAGAGGCAAACAGCGGGAAACAGAGTGAAACAGAGTTAAACAGAGGCAAACAGAGTTAAATGTATTGAAACAGAGGCAAACAGTGTTGAACAGAGATAAACAGGGTTCAAAAGAGTTAAACAGAGGTAAACAGAGGGAAACAGAGTGAAACAGAATTAAACCGAGGCAAACAGAGTTGAAAAGAGTTGAACAGAGGCAAACAGAGTTAAATAGAGTTAAACAGTGGCAAACATAGTTAAAAAGGATTAAACAGAGGCAAACAGAGTTAAATAGATTGAAACAGAGGCAAACAGAGTTCAACAGAGATAAACCCTTCTACGGAGTTAAACAGAGTTAAACAGAGGCAAACAGAGGGAAACAGAGTGAAACTGAGTTAGACGGAGGCATACAGCGTTAAACAGAGTTGAACAGAGGCAAACAGAGACAAAAAGATTGAAACAGAGGCAAACAGAGTTAAATGTATTGAAGCAGAGGCAAACAGAGTTGAACAGATTTAAACAGAGTTCAAAAGAGTTAAACAGAGGTAAACAGAGGGAAACAGAGTGAAACAGAATTAAACCGAGGCAAACAGAGTTGAACAGAGGCAAACAGAGTTAAATAGAGTTAAACAGTGGCAAACATAGTTAAAAAGGATTAGACAGAGGCAAACAGAGTTAAATAGATTGAAACAGAGGCAAACAGAGTTCAACAGAGATAAACAGTTCTGCGTAGTTAAACCGAGTTAAACAGAGGCAAACAGAGGGAAACAGAGTGAAACTGAGTTAGACGGAGGCATACAGCGTTAAACAGAGTTGAACAGAGGCAAACAGAGTCAAATAGATTGAAACAGAGGCAAACAGAGTTGAACAGAGATAAAAAGAGTTCAACAGATTTAAACACATGTAAACAGAGGCAAACAGAGTGAAACAGAGTTCAAGCGAGGCAAACAGAGTTAAACAGTGTTGAACAGAGATAAACAGAGTTAAACAGAGTTAAACAGAGGCAAACAGTGTTAAACAGAGATAAACAGAGTTAAACCGAGTTCAACAGAGGCAAACAGAGTCAAATGGATTGAAACAGAGGTACACAGAGTTGAACAGAGGTATAAAGAGTTCAACAGAGTTAAACAAATGTAATCAGAGGGAAACAGAGTGAAACAGAGTTCAAGCGAGGCAAACAGAGTTAAACAGTGTTGAACCGAGGTAAACAGAGTTAAACAGAGTTAAACAGAGGCAAACAGTGTTAAACAGAGATAAACAGAGTTAAACAGTGGCAAACAGAGGCAAAGAGAGTTAAACAGCGTTAAACAGAGGCAAACAGAGTTAAATAGAGTTAAACAGTGGGAAACAGAGTTAAACAGAATTAAACACAGGCAAACAGAGTTAAATAGATTGAAACAGAGGTAAACAGAGTTCAAAAGAGACATACAGAGTTCAACAGAGTTAAACAGAGGCAAACTGAGGGAAACAGAGTGAAACAGAGTTAAGCAGAGGCATACTGAGTTAAACAGAGTTGAACAGAGGCAATCAGAGTTAAATAGATTGAAACAGACGCAAACAGAGTTGAACAGAGATAAACAGAGTTCAACAGAGTTAAACACATGTAAACAGAGGGAAACAGAGTGAAACAGAGTAAAACCGAGGGAAACAGAGTTGAAGTGAGTTGAACAGAGGCAAACAGAGTTAAACAGAGTTAAACAGAGGCAATCGTAGTTAAACAGATTTAAAAAGTGGCAAACAGAGTTAAATAGATTGAAACAGAGGCAAGCAGAGTTCAAAAGAGATAAACAGAGTCCAACAGAGTTAAGCAGAGTTAAACAGATGCAAACAGAGGGAAACAGTGAAACAGAGTTAAACAGAGGCATACAGAGTGAAACAGAGTTGAACAGAGGCAAACAGAGTTAAATAGTTTGAAACAGAGGCAAACAGAGTTCAACAGAAATAAACAGAGTTCAACAGAGTTACGCAGAGTTAAACAGAGGGAAACAGAGGGAAATAGAGTGAAACAGATTTAAACAGAGGCAAATAGAGTTAAACAGAGTTGAACGGAGGCAAACAGAGTTAAACATAGTTAAATGGAGGAAAATAGAGTTAAACAGCGTTAAATAGATTGAAAGAGAGGCAAGCAGATTTCAACAGAGATAAACAGAGTTCAACAGATTTAAACCGAGTTCAACAGAGGCAAACAGATTTCACCAGAGATAAACAGAGTTCAGCAGAGTTAAACCGAGTTAAACAGAGGTAAACAGAGTGAAACAGAGTTAAACCGAGGCAGGCAGAGTTAAACAGAGTTGAACAGAGGCAAACAGAGTTAAATAGAGTTAAACAGTGGCAAACATAGTTAAAAAGGATTAGACAGAGGCAAACAGATTTAAATAGATTGAAACAGAGGCAAACAGAGTTCAACAGAGATAAACAGTTCTACGTAGTTAAACCGAGTTAAACAGAGGCAAACAGAGGGAAACAGAGTGAAACTGAGTTAGACGGAGGCATACAGCGTTAAACAGAGTTGAACAGAGGCAAACAGAGTCAAATAGATTGAAACAGAGGCAAACAGAGTTGAACAGAGATAAAAAGAGTTCAACAGATTTAAACACATGTAAACAGAGGCAAACAGAGTGAAACAGAGTTCAATCGAGGCAAACAGAGTTAAACAGTGTTGAACCGAGATAAACAGAGTTAAACAGAGTTAAACAGAGGCAAACAGTGTTAAACAGAGATAAACAGAGTTAAACCGAGTTCAACAGAGGCAAACAGAGTCAAATGGATTGAAACAGAGGTACACAGAGTTGAACAGAGATATAAAGAGTTCAACACAGTTAAACAAATGTAAACAGAGGGAAACAGAGTGAAACAGAGTTCAAGCGAGGCAAACAGAGTTAAACAGTGTTGAACCGAGGTAAACAGAGATAAACAGAGTTAAACAGAGGCAAACAGTTTTAAACAGAGATAAACAGAGTTAAACAGAGGCAAACAGAGGCAAAGAGAGTTAAACAGCGTTAAACAGAGGCAAACAGAGTTAAATAGAGTTAAACAGTGGCAAACAGAGTTAAACAGAATTAAACACAGGCAAACAGAGTTAAATAGATTGAAACAGAGGTAAACAGAGTTCAGAAGAGACATACAGAGTTCAACAGAGTTAAACAGAGGCAAACTGAGGGAAACAGAGTGAAACAGAGTTAAGCAGAGGCATACTGAGTTTAACAGAGTTGAACAGAGGCAATCAGAGTTAAATAGATTGAAACAGACGCAAACAGAGTTGAACAGAGATAAACAGAGTTCAACAGAGTTAAACACATGTAAACAGAGGGAAACAGAGTGAAACAGAGTAAAACCGAGGGAAACAGAGTTGAAGTGAGTTGAACAGAGGCAAACAGAGTTAAACAGAGTTAAACAGAGGCAATCGTAGTTAAACAGATTTAAAAAGTGGCAAACAGAGTTAAATAGATTGAAACAGAGGCAAGCAGAGTTCAAAAGAGATAAACAGAGTCCAACAGAGTTAAGCAGAGTTAAACAGATGCAAACAGAGGGAAACAGTGAAACAGAGTTAAACAGAGGCATACAGAGTGAAACAGAGTTGAACAGAGGCAAACAGAGTTAAATAGTTTGAAACAGAGGCAAACAGAGTTCAACAGAAATAAACAGAGTTCAACAGAGTTACGCAGAGTTAAACAGAGGGAAACAGAGGGAAATAGAGTGAAACAGATTTAAACAGAGGCAAATAGAGTTAAACAGAGTTGAACGGAGGCAAACAGAGTTAAACATAGTTAAATGGAGGAAAATAGAGTTAAACAGCGTTAAATAGATTGAAAGAGAGGCAAGCAGATTTCAACAGAGATAAACAGAGTTCAACAGATTTAAACCGAGTTCAACAGAGGCAAACAGATTTCACCAGAGATAAACAGAGTTCAGCAGAGTTAAACCGAGTTAAACAGAGGTAAACAGAGTGAAACAGAGTTAAACCGAGGCAGGCAGAGTTAAACAGAGTTGAACAGAGGCAAACAGAGTTAAATAGAGTTAAACAGTGGCAAACATAGTTAAAAAGGATTAGACAGAGGCAAACAGATTTAAATAGATTGAAACAGAGGCAAACAGAGTTCAACAGAGATAAACAGTTCTACGTAGTTAAACCGAGTTAAACAGAGGCAAACAGAGGGAAACAGAGTGAAACTGAGTTAGACGGAGGCATACAGCGTTAAACAGAGTTGAACAGAGGCAAACAGAGTCAAATAGATTGAAACAGAGGCAAACAGAGTTGAACAGAGATAAAAAGAGTTCAACAGATTTAAACACATGTAAACAGAGGCAAACAGAGTGAAACAGAGTTCAATCGAGGCAAACAGAGTTAAACAGTGTTGAACCGAGATAAACAGAGTTAAACAGAGTTAAACAGAGGCAAACAGTGTTAAACAGAGATAAACAGAGTTAAACCGAGTTCAACAGAGGCAAACAGAGTCAAATGGATTGAAACAGAGGTACACAGAGTTGAACAGAGATATAAAGAGTTCAACAGAGTTAAACAAATGTAAACAGAGGGAAACAGAGTGAAACAGAGTTCAAGCGAGGCAAACAGAGTTAAACAGTGTTGAACCGAGGTAAACAGAGATAAACAGAGTTAAACAGAGGCAAACAGTTTTAAACAGAGATAAACAGAGTTAAACAGAGGCAAACAGAGGCAAAGAGAGTTAAACAGCGTTAAACAGAGGCAAACAGAGTTAAATAGAGTTAAACAGTGGCAAACAGAGTTAAACAGAATTAAACACAGGCAAACAGAGTTAAATAGATTGAAACAGAGGTAAACAGAGTTCAGAAGAGACATACAGAGTTCAACAGAGTTAAACAGAGGCAAACTGAAGGAAACAGAGTGAAACAGAGTTAAGCAGAGGCATACTGAGTTTAACAGAGTTGAACAGAGGCAATCAGAGTTAAATAGATTGAAACAGACGCAAACAGAGTTGAACAGAGATAAACAGAGTTCAACAGAGTTAAACACATGTAAACAGAGGGAAACAGAGTGAAACAGAGTAAAACCGAGGGAAACAGAGTTGAAGTGAGTTGAACAGAGGCAAACAGAGTTAAACAGAGTTAAACAGAGGCAATCGTAGTTAAACAGATTTAAAAAGTGGCAAACAGAGTTAAATAGATTGAAACAGAGGCAAGCAGAGTTCAAAAGAGATAAACAGAGTCCAACAGAGTTAAGCAGAGTTAAACAGATGCAAACTGAGGGAAACAGTGAAACAGAGTTAAACAGAGGCATACAGAGTGAAACAGAGTTGAACAGAGGCAAACAGAGTTAAATAGTTTGAAACAGAGGCAAACAGAGTTCAACAGAAATAAACAGAGTTCAACAGAGTTACGCAGAGTTAAACAGAGGGAAACAGAGGGAAATAGAGTGAAACAGATTTAAACAGAGGCAAATAGAGTTAAACAGAGTTGAACGGAGGCAAACAGATTTAAACATAGTTAAATGGAGGAAAATAGAGTTAAACAGCGTTAAATAGATTGAAAGAGAGGCAAGCAGATTTCAACAGAGATAAACAGAGTTCAACAGATTTAAACCGAGTTCAACAGAGGCAAACAGATTTGAACAGAGATAAACAGAGTTCAGCAGAGTTAAACCGAGTTAAACAGAGGTAAACAGAGGGAAACAGAGTTAAACAGAGGCAAACAGAGTTAAACAGCGTGAAACAGAGGCAAACAGAGTTAAATAGAGTTAAACAGAGGCAAACAGAGTTAAGCAGAATTAAACATTGGCAAACAGAGTTAAATAGATTGAAACATAGGCAAACAGAGTTCAACAGAGTTAAACAGAGTTAAACAGAGGCAAACAGAGGGAAACAGAGTGAAACAGAGTTAAACTGAGGCAGGCAGAGTTAAACAGAGTTGAACAGAGGCAAACAGAGTTAAACAGAGTTAAACAGATGGAAACAGAGTTGAACAGAGATATCAGATTTCAACAGAGTTAAACAGAGTTTAACAGAGGCAAACAGAGTTCAACAGAGTTAAACAGAGGCAAACAGAGTTAAACAGCGTGAAACAGAGGCAAACAGAGTTAAATAGAGTTAAACAGAGGCAAACAGAGTTAAGCAGAATTAAACATTGGCAAACAGAGTTAAATAGATTGAAACATAGGCAAACAGAGTTCAACAGAGTTAAACAGAGTTAAACAGAGGCAAACAGAGGGAAACAGAGTGAAACAGAGTTAGACGGAGGCATACAGCGATAAAAAGAGTTGAATAGAGGCAAATAGAGTCAAATGGATTGAAACAGAGGCAAGCAGAGTTGAACAGAGATATAAAGAGTTCAACAGAGTTAAACACATGTAAACAGAGGGAAACAGAGTGAAACAGAGTTAAACCGAGGCAAACAGAGTTAAACAGAGTTGAACAGCGGTAAACAGAGTTAAGCAGAGTTAAACAGAGGCAAACAGTGTTAAACAGAGATAAACAGAGTTAAACACAGGTAAAGAGAGGCGAACAGAGTTAAACATAAGCAAACAGAGGTCAACAGATTTGAACAGATTTAAACAGAGTTAAACTGATTTAAACAGAGTTAAACAGAGTCAAATAGAGTTCCAAAGAGTTAAACAGAGTTGAACAGGGGCAAACAGAGGGAAACAGATTGAAATAGAGTAAAACAGGAGCCATACAGAATTAAACAGAATTAAACAGAGTTGAACAGAGGCAAACAGAGTTAAACAGAGTTAAACAGAGGCCAACAGAGTTAAACAGAGGCAAACAGAGTTCAACAGAGTTAAATAGAGTATGAGAGAGTTAAACTGAGTTAAACAGAGGCAAACAGAGTTAAACAGCGTTAAACAGAAGCAAACAGAGTTAAATAGAGGCAAACAGATTTAAACAGAATTAAACTGAGGCAAACAGAGTTAAAAAGAGATGAACAGAGGCAAACAGAGTTCAACAGAGTTAAAAGAGGCATACAGAGTTAAACAGAGTTAAACAGAGGCAAACAGAGTTAAACAGCGTTAAACAGAGGCAAAAAGAGTTAAATAGAGTTAAACAGTGGCAAACAGAGTTCAACAGAGACATACAGAGTTCAACAGAGTTAAACAGAGGCAAACAGCGGGAAACAGAGTGAAACAGAGTTAAACAGAGGCAAACAGAGTTAAATGTATTGAAACAGAGGCAAACAGAGTTGAACAGAGATAAACAGAGTTCAAAAGAGTTAAACAGAGGTAAACAGAGGGAAACAGAGTGAAACAGAATTAAACCGAGGCAAACAGAGTTGAAAAGAGTTGAACAGAGGCAAACAGAGTTAAATAGAGTTAAACAGTGGCAAACATAGTTAAAAAGGATTAAACAGAGGCAAACAGAGTTAAATAGATTGAAACAGAGGCAAACAGAGTTCAACAGAGATAAACCCTTCTACGGAGTTAAACAGAGTTAAACAGAGGCAAACAGAGGGAAACAGAGTGAAACTGAGTTAGACGGAGGCATACAGCGTTAAACAGAGTTGAACAGAGGCAAACAGAGACAAATAGATTGAAACAGAGGCAAACAGAGTTAAATGTATTGAAGCAGAGGCAAACAGAGTTGAACAGAGATAAACAGAGTTCAAAAGAGTTAAACTGAGGTAAACAGAGGGAAACAGAGTGAAACAGAATTAAACCGAGGCAAACAGAGTTGAACAGAGGCAAACAGAGTTAAATAGAGTTAAACAGTGGCAAACATAGTTAAAAAGGATTAGACAGAGGCAAACAGAGTTAAATAGATTGAAACAGAGGCAAACAGAGTTCAACAGAGATAAACAGTTCTACGTAGTTAAACCGAGTTAAACAGAGGCAAACAGAGGGAAACAGAGTGAAACTGAGTTAGACGGAGCCATACAGCGTTAAACAGAGTTGAACAGTGGCAAACAGAGTCAAATAGATTGAAACAGAGGCAAACAGAGTTGAACAGAGATAAAAAGAGTTCAACAGATTTAAACACATGTAAACAGCGGCAAACAGAGTGAAACAGAGTTCAAGCGAGGCAAACAGAGTTAAACAGTGTTGAACCGAGATAAACAGAGTTAAACAGAGTTAAACAGAGGCAAACAGTGTTAAACAGAGATAAACAGAGTTAAACCGAGTTCAACAGAGGCAAACAGAGTCAAATGGATTGAAACAGAGGTACACAGAGTTGAACAGAGATATAAAGAGTTCAACAGAGTTAAACAAATGTAAACAGAGGGAAACAGAGTGAAACAGAGTTAAACCAAGGCAAACAGAGTTAAACAGAGTTGAACAGAGGCAAACAGAGTGAAACAGAGTTAAACAGAGGCAAACAGTGTTAAACAGAGATAAACAGAGTTAAACCGAGTTCAACAGAGGCAAACAGAGTCAAATGGATTGAAACAGAGGTACACAGAGTTGAACAGAGATATAAAAAGTTCAACAGAGTTAAACAAATGTAAACAGAGGGAAACAGAGTGAAACAGAGTTAAACCGAGGCAAACAGAGTTAAACAGAGTTGAACAGATGCAAACAGAGTGAAACAGAGTTAAACAGAGGCAAACAGTGTTAAACAGAGATAAACAGAGTTAAACACAGGTAAAGAGAGGCGAACAGATTTAAACAGAGTTAAACATAAGCAAACAGAGTTCAACAGATTTGAACCGAGGCAAACAGAGTTAAACAGATTTAAAAAGAGTTAAACAGAGGCAAACATAGTTCGAAAAAGTTAAACAGAGTTGAACAGGGGCAAACAGAGGGAAACAGAGTGAAATAGAGTAAAACAGAGCCATACAGAGTTAAACAGAATTAAACAGAGTTGAACAGAGGCAAACAGAGTTAAACAGAGTTAAACAGAGGCAAACAGAGTTAAACAGAGGCAAACAGAGATCAACAGAGTTAAACAGAGTATTAGGGAGTTAAACAGAATTAAACAGAGGCAAACAGAGTTAAACAGCGTTAAACAGAAGCAAGCAGAGTTAAACCGAGTTTAATAGAGGCAAACAGATTGAAACAGAATTAAACAGAGTTAAAAAGAGATGAACAGAGGCAAACAGAGCTAAACAGAGTTAAACATGGGCAAACATGTTTAAACAGAGTTAAACAGAGGCAAACAGAGTTCAACAGAGTTAAAAGAGTCACACAGAGTTAAACAGAGGCAAACAGAGTTAAACAGCGTTAAACAGAGGCAAACAGATTTAAATAGAGTTAAACAGTAGCAAACAGAGCTCAACAGAGACATACAGAGTTCAACAGAGTTAAACAGAGACAAACAGAGGGAAACAGAGTGAAACAGAGTTAAACAGAGGCATACAGAGTTAAATGGATTGAAATAGAGGCAAACAGAGTTGAACAGCGATAAACAGAGTTCAAAAGAGTTAAACAGAGGTAAACAGAGGGAAACAGAGTGAAACAGAATTAAACCAAGGCAAACAGAGTTGAACAGAGTTGAACAGAGGCAAACAGAGTTAACCAGAGTTAAACAGTGGCAAACATAGTTAAAAAGAATTAATCAGAGAAAAACAGAGTTAAATAGATTGAAACAGAGGCAAACAGAGTTCAACAGAGTTAAACAGTTCTACGGAGTTAAGCAGAGTTAAACAGAGGCAAACAGAGGGAAACAGAGTGAACCAGAGTTAGATGGAGGCATACAGCTTTAAACAGAGTTGAACAGAGGCAAACAGAGTCAAATAGATTGAAACAGAGGCAAACAGAGTTGAACAGAGATAAAAAGAGTTCAACAGAGTTAAACACATGTAAACAGAGGCAAACAGAGTGAAACAGTATTAAACCGAGGCAAACAGAGTTAAAAAGAGTTGAACAGAGGCAAACAGAGTTAAACAGAGTAAACAGAGGCAAACAGTGTTAAACAGAGATAAACAGAGTTAAACCGAGTTCAACAGAGGCAAACAGAGTTCAACAGAGATAAACAGATTTCAGCAGAGTTAAACCGAGTTAAACAGAGGTAAACAGTGGGAAACAGAGTGAAACAGAGTTAGACAGAGGCAGGCAGAGTTAAACAGAGTTGACCAGAGGCAAACAGAGTTAAATAGATTGAAACAGAGGGAAACAGAGTTGAACAGAGATATCAGAGTTCAACAGAGTTAAACAGAGTTAAACAGATGCAAACAGAGTTCAACAGAGTTAAACAGAGGCAAATAGAGTTAAATAGAGTTAAACAGAGTTAAACAGAGTTAATCAGAATTAAACAGAGGCAAACAGAGTTAAATAGATTGAAACAGAGGCAAACAGAGTTGAACAGAGATAAAAAGAGTTGAACAGAATTAAACAGAGTTAAACAGAGGCAAACAGAGGCAAACAGAGGCAAACAGAGTTATACGGAGGCATACAGCGTTAAACAGAGTTGAACAGAGGCAAACAGAGTCAAATAGATTGAAACAGAGGCAAACAGAGTTGAACAGAGATAAAAAGAGTTCAACAGAGTTAAACACATGTAAACAGAGGGAAACAGAGTGAAACAGAGTTAAACCGAGGCAAACAGAGTTAAACAGAGTTGAACAGCGGCAAACAGAGTTAAATAGATTGAAACAGATGGAAACAGAGTTGAACAGAGATATCAGAGTTCAACAGAGTTAAACAGAGTTTAACAGAGGCAAACAGATTTCAACAGAGTTAAACAGAGGCAAACAGAGTTAAACAGCGTGAAACAGAGGCAAACAGAGTTAAATAGAGTTAAACAGAGGCAAACAGAGTTAAACAGAATTAAACAGAGGCAAACAGAGTTAAATAGATTGAAACATAGGCAAACAGAGTTTAACAGAGTTAAACAGAGTTAAACAGAGGCAAACTAGAGGGAAACAGAGTGAAACAGAGTTAGACGGAGGCATACAGCAATAAAAAGAGTTGAATAGAGGCAAATAGAGTCAAATGGATTGAAACAGAGGCAAACAGAGTTGAACAGAGATATAAAGAGTTCAACAGAGTTAAACACATGTAAACAGAGGGAAACAGAGTGAAACAGAGTTAAACCGAGGCAAGCAGAGTTAAACAGAGTTGAACAGCGGCAAACAGAGTTAAATAGATTGAAACAGATGGAAACAGAGTTGAACAGAGATATCAGAGTTCAACAGAGTTAAACAGAGTTGAACAGAGGCAAAAAGATTTCAACAGAGTTAAACAGAGGCAAACAGAGTTAAACAGCATGAAACAGAGGCAAACAGAGTTAAATAGAGTTAAACAGAGGCAAACAGAGTTAAATAGATTGAAACATAGGCAAACAGAGTTCAACAGAGTTCAATAGATTTTAAACAGAGGCAAACAGAGGGAAACAGAGTGAAACAGAGTTAGATGGAGGCATACAGCGTTAAACAGAGTTGAACAGAGGCAAACAGAGTCAAATAGATTGAAACAGAGGCAAACAGAGTTGAACAGAGATAAAAAGAGTTCAACAGATTTAAACACATGTAAACAGAGGCAAACAGAGTGAAACAGAGTTCAGCCGAGGCAAACAGAGTTAAACAGTGTTGAACCGAGGTAAACAGAGTTAAACAGTGTTAAACAGAGGCAAACAGTGTTAAACAGAGATAAACAGAGTTAAACCGAGTTCAACAGAGGCAAACAGAGTCAAATGGATTGAAACAGAGGCAAACAGAGTTGAACAGAGATATAAAGAGTTCAACAGAGTTAAACAAATGTAAACAGAGGGAAACAGAGTGAAACAGAGTTGAACGCAGGCAAACAGAGTTAAACAGAGTTAAACAGAGGCAAACAGAGTCAAATAGATTGAAACAGATGCAAACAGAGTTGAACAGAGATAAAAAGAGTTCAACAGAGTTAAACACATGTAAACAGAGGCAAACAGAGTGAAACAGAGTTCAACCGAGGCAAACAGAGTTAAACAGTGTTGAACCGAGGTAAACAGAGTTAAACAGAGTTAAACAGAGGCAAACAGTGTTAAACAGAGATAAACAGAGTTAAACCGAGTTCAACAGAGGCAAACAGAGTCAAATGGTTTGAAACAGAGGCAAACAGAGTTGAACAGAGATATAAAGAGTTCAACAGAGTTAAACAAATGTAAACAGAGGGAAACAGAGTGAAACAGAGTTGAACGGAGGCAAACAGAGTTAAACAGAGTTAAACAGAGGCAAACAGAGTTAAACAGAGGCAAACAGAGTTCAACAGAGTTAAACAGAGTATTAGAGAGTTAAACAGAGGAAAACAGAGGCAAACAGAGTTAAGCAGCGTTAAACAGAAGCAAACAGAGTTAAACCGAGTTAAATAGAGGCAAACAGATTGAAACAGAATTAAACTGATGCAAACAGAGTTAAAAAGAGATGAACAGAGGCAAACAGAGCTAAACAGAGTTAAACATGGGCAAACATGTTTAAACAGAGTTAAACAGAGGCAAACAGAGTTCAACAGAGTTAAAAGAGTCACACAGAGTTAAACAGAGGCAAACAGAGTTAAACAGCGTTAAATAGAGGCAAACAGAGTTAAATAGAGTTAAACAGTGGCAAACAGAGCTCAACAGAGACATACAGAGTTCAACAGAGTTAAACAGAGACAAACAGAGGGAAACAGAGTGAAACAGAGTTAAACAGAGGCAAACAGAGTTAAACAGAGGCAAACAGAGTTAAACAGAGATAAACAGAGTTACACAGAGGTAAAGAGAGGCGAACAGAGTTAAACAGAGTTAAACATAAGCAAACAGAGTTCAACAGAGTTGAACAGAGGCAAACAGAGTTAACCAGAGTTAAACAGAGGCAAACAGAGTTACACAGAGTTAAAAAAGAGTTAAACAGAGGCAAACAGAGTTAAACTGCGTTAAACAGAGGCAAACAGAGTTCAATAGAGTTAAACAGAGGCAAACAGAGTTTAGCCGAGTGAAATAGAGGCAAACAGAATTAAATAGAGTTCGACAGAGGCAAACAGAGTTCAATAGAGTTAATCAGAGGCATACAGAGTTCAACACAGTTAAAACACGGGCAATCAGAGGGAAACAGAGTGTAACAGAGTTAAACAGAGGCATACAGAGTTAAGCAGAGTTAAACAGAGGCATACAGAGTTAAACAGAGATAAACAGATGCAATCAGAGTTAAACAGCGTTAAACAGAGGCATACAGAGTTCAACAGAGTTAAACACGGGCAAACAGAGGCAAACAGCGTTCAACAGAGACAAACAGAGTTCAACAGAGTTTAACAGAGTTAAACAGAGGCATACAGAGTTAAACAGAGTTGAACAGAGGCATACAGAGTCAAATAGATTGAAACAGAGGCAAACAGAGTTGAACAGAGATAAAAAGTGTTCAACAGAGTTAAACACATGCAAACAGATGGAAACGAAGTGAAACAGAGTTAAACCGAGGCAAACAGAGTTAAACAGAGTTGAACAGAGGCAAACAGAGTTAACAGAGTTAAACAGAGACAAACAGAGTTAAACAGAGATAAACAGAGTTAAACAGAGGTAAAGAGAGGCGAACAGAGTTAAACAGAGTTAAACATAAGCAAACAGAGTTCAACAGAGTTGAACAGAGGCAAACAGAGTTAACCAGAGTTAAACAGAGGCAAACAGAGTTAAACAGCGTTAAACAGAGGCAAACAGAGTTAAATAGAGTTAAACAGAGGCAAACAGAGTTTAGCAGAGTTAAACAGAGGCAAACAGAGTGAAATAGAGTTCCACAGAGGCAAACAGAGTTCAATAGAGTGAATCAGAGGCATACAGAGTTCAACACAGTTAAACACGGGCAGTAAGAGGGAAACAGAGTGAAACAGAGTTAAACAGAGGCATACAGAGTTCAACAGAGTTAAACAGAGTTAAACAGAGGCAAACAGAAGGAAACAGAGTGAAACAGAGTTAGACGGAGGCATACAGCGTTAAACAGAGTTGAACAGAGGCATACAGAGTCAAATAGATTGAAACAGAGGCAAACAGAGTTGAACAAAGATAAAAAGTGTTCAACAGAGCTAAACACATGTAAACAGATGGAAACTAAGTGAAACAGAATTAAACCGAGGCAAACAGAGTTAAACAGAGTTGAACAGAGTCAAACAGAGTTAACAGAGTTAAACAGAGGCAAACAGAGTTAAACAGAGATAAACAGAGTTAAACAGAGGTAAAGAGAGGCGAACAGAGATAAACAGAGTTAAACATAAGCAAACAGAGTTCAACAGAGTTGAACAGAGGCAAACAGAGTTAACCAGAGTTAAACAGAGGCAAACAGAGTTACACAGAGTTAAAAAGAATTAAACAGAGGCAAACAGAGTTAAACTGCGTTAAACAGAGGCAAACAGAGTTCAATGGAGTTAAACAGAGGCAAACAGAGTTTAGCCGAGTGAAATAGAGGCAAACAGAATTAAATAGAGTTCGACATAGGCAAACAGAGTTCAATAGAGTTAATCAGAGGCATACAGAGTTCAACATAGTTAAACACGTGCAATCAGAGGGAAACAGAGTGTAACAGAGTTAAACAGAGGCATACAGAGTTAAGCAGAGTTAAACAGAGGCATACAGAGTTAAACAGAGATAAACAGATGCAATCAGAGTTAAACAGCGTTAAACAGAGGCATACAGAGTTCAACAGAGTTAAACACGGGCAAACAGAGGCAAACAGCGTTCAACAGAGACAAACAGAGTTCAACAGAGTTAAACAGAGTTAAACAGAGGCATACAGAGTTAAACAGAGTTGAACAGAGGCAAACAGAGTTAAATAGATTGAGACAGAGGCAAACAGAGTTGAACAGAGATAAACAGATTTCAACAGATTTAAACACAGGTAAACAGAGGGTAACAGAGTGAAACAGAGTTAAACCGAGGCAAACAGAGTTAAACAGAGCTGAACAGAGGTAAACAGAGTTAAACAGAGTTAAACAGAGTGAAACAGAGGCAAAGAGAGGCGAACAGAGTTAAACAGAGTTAAACATAGGCAAACAGAGTTAAACAGAGTTAAACAGAGGCAAACAGAGTGAAACAATGTTAAAGAGAGGCAAACAGAGGAAAAAAGAGGCAAACAGAGTTAAACAGAGTTAAACAGAGTTGAACAGAGGCAAACAGAGTTAAACAGAGTTAAACAGAGTTAAACAGATGCAAACAGAGTGAAACAGAGTTAGACGGAGGCATACAGCGTTAAACAGAGTTGAAGAGAGGGCATACAGAGTCAAATAGATTGAAACAGAGGCAAACAGAGTTGAACAGAGATAAAAAGTGTTCAACAGAGTTAAACACATGCAAACAGATGGAAACGAAGTGAAACAGAGTTAAACCGAGGCAAACAGAGTTAAACAGAGTTGAACAGAGGCAAACAGAGTTAACAGAGTTAAACAGAGACAAACAGAGTTAAACAGAGATAAATAGAGTTAAACAGAGGTAAAGAGAGGCGAACAGAGTTAAACAGAGTTAAACATAAGCAAACAGAGTTCAACGGAGTTGAACAGAGGCAAACAGAGTTAACCAGAGTTAAACAGTGGCAAACATAGTTAAAAAGAATTAATCAGAGAAAAACAGAGTTAAATAGATTGAAACAGAGGCAAACAGAGTTCAACAGAGTTAAACAGTTCTACGGAGTTTAAACAGAGGTTAAACAGAGGCAAACAGAGGGAAACAGAGTGAACCAGAGTTAGACGGAGGCATACAGCTTTAAACAGAGTTGAACAGAGGCAAACAGAGTCAAATAGATTGAAACAGAGGCAAACAGAGTTGAACAGAGATAAAAAGAGTTCAACAGAGTTAAACACATGTCAACAGAGGCAAACAGAGTGAAACAGAATTAAACCGAGGCAAACAGAGTTAAACAGAGTTGAACAGAGGCAAACAGAGTTAAACAGAGTAAACAGAGGCAAACAGTGTTAAACAGAGATAAACAGTGTTAAACCGAGTTCAACAGAGGCAAACAGAGTTCAACAGATATAAACAGATTTCAGCAGAGTTAAACCGAGTTAAACAGAGGTAAACAGTGGGAAACAGAGTGAAACAGAGTTAAACCGAGGCAGGCAGAGTTAAACAGAGTTGACCAGAGGCAAACAGAGTTAAATAGATTGAAACAGAGGGAAACAGAGTTGAACAGAGATATCAGAGTTCAACAGAGTTAAACAGAGTTAAAACAGATGCAAACAGAGTTCAACAGAGGCAAACAGAGTTAAACAGCGTTAAACAGAGGCAAATAGAGTTAAATAGAGTTAAACAGAGTCAAACAGAGTTAATCAGAATTAAACAGAGGCAAACAGAGTTAAATAGATTGAAACAGAGGCAAACAGAGTTGAACAGAGATAAAAAGAGTTCAACAGAATTAAACAGAGTTAAACAGAGGCAAACAGAGGGAAACAGAGGCAAACAGAGTTAGACGGAGGCATACAGCGTTAAACAGAGTTGAGCAGAGGCAAACAGAGTCAAATAGATTGAAACAGAGGCAAACAGAGTTGAACAGAGATAAAAAGAGTTCAACAGAGTTAAAAACATGTAAACAGAGGGAAACAGAGTGAAACAGAGTTAAACCGAGGCAAACAGAGTTAAACAGAGTTGAACAGCGGCAAACAGAGTTAAACAGAGTTAAACAGAGGCAAACAGTGTTAAACAGAGATGAACCGAGTTCAACAGATGTAAAGAGAGGCGAATAGAGTTAAACACAGTTAAACATAGGCAAACAGAGTTCAACAGAGTTGAACAGAGGCAAACAGAGTTAAACAGAGCTGAACAGAGGTAAACAGAGTTAAACAGACTGAAACTGAGGCAAAGAGAGGCGTACAGAGTTAAACAGAGTTAAACATAGGCAAACAGAGTTAAACAGAGTTAAACAGAGGCAAACAGAGTGAAGCAGTGTTAAAGAGAGGCAAACAGGTAAACAGAAGCAAGCAGAGTTAAACAGAGTTAAACAGAGTTGAACAGAGGCAAACAGAGTTAAACAGATGTAAAGCGAGTGAAACAGAGTAAAACAGAGGTATACAGAGTTAAACAGGGTTAAACAGAGGCATACAGAGTTAAACAGAGGTACACAGATGCAAACAGAGTTAAACAGCGTTAAACAGAGGCATACAGAGTTCAACAGAGTTAAACACGGGCAAACAGAGTTCAACAGAGTCAAACAGAGTTCAACAGAGTTAAACAGAGTTAAACAGAGGCAAACAGAGTTCAACAGAGTTAAACAGAGTTAAACAGAGGTATACAGAGTTAAACAGAGTTGAACAGAGGCAAACAGAGTTAAATAGATTGAGACAGAGGCAAACAGAGTTGAGCAGAGATAAACAGATTTCAACAGATTTCAACAAAGGTAAACAGAGGGAAACAGAGTTAAACAGTGGCAAACAGAGTTAAGCAGAGTTAAACAGAGGCAAAGAGAGGCGAACAGAGTTAAACAGAGTTAAACATAGGCAAACAGAGTTAAACAGAGTTGAATAGAGGCAAACAGAGTTGAACAGAGTTAAACAGATGCAAACAGAGTTAAATGGAGTTCAGCAGAGGCAAACAGAGTTAAATAGAGTTAAATGGAGGCAAACTGAGTTGAACAGAATTAAACTGAGGCAAACAGATTTAAACAGAGATGAACAGAGTTAAAGAGAGACGAACAGAGTTAAACAGAGTTAAACATAGGCAAGCAGAGTTCAACAGAGTTAAACAGAGTTAAACAGAGGGAAACAGAGGGAAACTGAGTGAAACAGAGTAAAACCGAGGCAAACAGCGTTAAACAGAGTTTAAACAGAGTTAAACAGAGGCAAACGGAGTTAAACAGATTTAAACAGAGTTAACAGAGGTAAAGAGAGATGAACAGAGTTAAACAGAGTTGAATCGAGGCACAAAGAGGTAAACAGAGTTCAAAAGAGGCAAACAGTGTTCAATAGAGTGAAACAGAGGCATGCAGAGTTAAACAGAGTTACCCAGAGGCAAACAGAGTTCAACAGAGATAAACTGAGTTCAACAGAGTTAAACAGAGTTAAACAGAGGCAAACAGAAGGAAACAGAGTGAAACAGAGTTAGACGGAGGCATACAGCGTTAAACAGAGTTGAACAGAGGCATACAGAGTCAAATAGATTGAAACAGAGGCAAACAGAGTTGAACAGAGATAAAAAGTGTTCAACAGAGTTAAACACATGCAAACAGATGGAAACGAAGTGAAACAGAGTTAGACCGAGGCAAACAGAGTTAAACAGAGTTGAACAGAGGCAAACAGAGTTAACAGAGTTAAACAGAGACAAACAGAGTTAAACAGAGATAAACAGAGTTAAACAGAGGTAAAGAGAGGCGAACAGAGTTAAACAGAGTTAAACATAAGCAAACAGAGTTCAACAGAGTTGAACAGAGGCAAACAGAGTTAACCAGAGTTAAACAGAGGCAAACAGAGTTAAACAGCGTTAAACAGAGGCAAACAGAGTTAAATAGAGTTAAACAGAGGCAAACAGAGTTTAGCAGAGTTAAACAGAGGCAAACAGAGTGAAATAGAGTTCCACAGAGGCAAACAGAGTTCAATAGAGTAAATCAGAGGCATACAGAGTTCAACACAGTTAAACACGGGCAATCAGAGGGAAACAGAGTGAAACAGAGTTAAACAGAGGCATACAGAGTTCAACAGAGTTAAACAGAGTTAAACAGAGGCAAACAGAAGGAAACAGAGTGAAACAGAGTTAGACGGAGGCATACAGCATTAAACAGAGTTGAACAGAGGCATACAGAGTTTAAATAGATTGAAACAGAGGCAAACAGAGTTGAACAAAGATAAAAAGTGTTCAACAGAGTTAAACACATGTAAACAGATGGAAACTAAGTGAAACAGAATTAAACCGAGGCAAACAGAGTTAAACAGAGTTGAACAGAGGCAAACAGAGTTAACAGAGTTAAACAGAGGCAAACAGAGTTAAACAGAGATAAACAGAGTTAAACAGAGGTAAAGAGAGGCGAACAGAGTTAAACAGAGTTAAACATAAGCAAACAGAGTTCAACAGAGTTGAACAGAGGCAAACAGAGTTAACCAGAGTTAAACAGAGGCAAACAGAGTTACACAGAGTTAAAAAGAGTTAAACAGAGGCAAACAGAGTTAAACTGCGTTAAACAGAGGCAAACAGAGTTCAATAGAGTTAAAAAGAGGCAAACAGAGTTTAGCCGAGTGAAATAGAGGCAAACAGAATTAAATAGAGTTCGACAGAGGCAAACAGAGTTCAATAGAGTTAATCAGAGGCATACAGAGTTCAACACAGTTAAACACGGGCAATCAGAGGGAAACAGAGTGTAACAGAGTTAAACAGAGGCATACAGAGTTAAGCAGAGTTAAACAGAGGCATACAGAGTTAAACAGATATAAACAGATGCAATCAGAGTTAAACAGCGTTAAACAGAGGCATACAGAGTTCAACAGAGTTAAACACGGGCAAACAGAGGCAAACAGCGTTCAACAGAGACAAACAGAGTTCAACAGAGTTAAACAGAGTTAAACAGAGGGATACAGAGTTAAACAGAGTTGAACAGAGGCAAACAGAGTTAAATAGATTGAGACAGAGGCAAACAGAGTTGAACAGAGATAAACAGATTTCAACAGATTTAAACACAGGTAAACAGAGGGTAACAGAGTGAAACAGAGTTAAACCGAGGCAAACAGAGTTAAACAGAGCTGAACAGAGGTAAACAGAGTTAAACAGAGTGAAACAGAGGCAAAGAGAGGCGAACAGAGTTAAACAGAGTTAAACATAGGCAAACAGAGTTAAACAGAGTTAAACAGAGGCAAACAGAGTGAAACAGTGTTAAAGAGAGGCAAACAGAGGAAAAAAGAGGCAAACAGAGTTAAACAGAGTTGAACAGAGGCAAACAGAGTTAACAGAGTTAAACAGAGACAAACAGAGTTAAACAGAGATAAATAGAGTTAAACAGAGGTAAAGAGAGGCGAACAGAGTTAAACAGAGTTAAACATAAGCAAACAGAGTTCAACGGAGTTGAACAGAGGCAAACAGAGTTAACCAGAGTTAAACAGTGGCAAACATAGTTAAAAAGAATTAATCAGAGAAAAACAGAGTTAAATAGATTGAAACAGAGGCAAACAGAGTTCAACAGAGTTAAACAGTTCTACGGAGTTAAACAGAGTTAAACAGAGGCAAACAGAGGGAAACAGAGTGAACCAGAGTTAGACGGAGGCATACAGCTTTAAACAGAGTTGAACAGAGGCAAACAGAGTCAAATAGATTGAAACAGAGGCAAACAGAGTTGAACAGAGATAAAAAGAGTTCAACAGAGTTAAACACATGTCAACAGAGGCAAACAGAGTGAAACAGAATTAAACCGAGGCAAACAGATTTAAACAGAGTTGAACAGAGGCAAACAGAGTTAAACAGAGTAAACAGAGGCAAACAGTGTTAAACAGAGTTAAACAGTGTTAAACCGAGTTCAACAGAGGCAAACAGAGTTCAACAGATATAAACAGATTTCAGCAGAGTTAAACCGAGTTAAACAGAGGTAAACAGTGGGAAACAGAGTGAAACAGAGTTAAACCGAGGCAGGCAGAGTTAAACAGAGTTGACCAGAGGCAAACAGAGTTAAATAGATTGAAACAGAGGGAAACAGAGCTGAACAGAGATATCAGAGTTCAACAGAGTTAAACAGAGTTAAACAGATGCAAACAGAGTTCAACAGAGGCAAACAGAGTTAAACAGCGTTAAACAGAGGCAAATAGAGTTAAATAGAGTTAAACAGAGTCAAACAGAGTCAATCAGAATTAAATAGAGGCAAACAGAGTTAAATAGATTGAAACAGAGGCAAACAGAGTTGAACAGAGATAAAAAGAGTTCAACAGAATTAAACAGAGTTAAACAGAGGCAAACAGAGGGAAACAGAGGCAAACAGAGTTAGACGGAGGCATACAGCGTTAAACAGAGTTGAACAGAGGCAAACAGAGTCAAATAGATTGAAACAGAGGCAAATAGAGTTGAACAGAGATAAAAAGAGTTCAACAGAGTTAAAAACATGTAAACAGAGGGAAACAGAGTGAAACAGAGTTAAACCGAGGCAAACAGAGTTAAACAGAGTTGAACAGCGGCAAACAGAGTTAAACAGAGGCAAAAAGAGTTCCAAAGAGTTAAACAGAGTTGAACAGAGGCAACCAGAGTTAAATAGATTGAAACAGATGCAAACAGAGTTGAACAGAGATAAACAGAGTTCAACACAGGTAAACAGAGGGAAACAGAGTGAAACAGAGTAAAACCGAGGCAAACAGAGTTGAAGTGAGTTGAACAGAGGCAAACAGAGTTAAACAGAGG
Source organism: Isurus oxyrinchus (assembly GCA_026770705.1). Lineage (NCBI taxonomy): Eukaryota > Metazoa > Chordata > Chondrichthyes > Lamniformes > Lamnidae > Isurus > Isurus oxyrinchus. The sequence goes on along the minus strand of JANJGN010000867.1, from coordinate 196,263 downwards.
CAAACAGAGTTAAACAGCGTTAAACAGAGGCAAACAGAGTTAAAGAGAGTTAAACAGTGGCAAACAGAGCTCAACAGAGACATACAGAGTTCAACAGAGTTAAGCAGAGACAAACAGAGGGAAACAGAGTTAAACAGAGGCATACAGAGTTAAATGGATTGAAACAGAGGCAAACAGAGTTGAACAGAGATAAAAAGAGTTCAACAGAGTTAAACACATGTAAACAGAGGGAAACAGAGTGAAACAGAGTTAAACAGAGGCAAACAGAGTTAAACAGATTTAAACAGAGTTAGACAGAGGCAAACAGGTTTAAACAGAGGCAAAAAGAGTTCCAAAGAGTTAAACAGAGGTGAACAGAGGCAACCAGAGTTAAATAGATTGAAACAGATGCAAACAGAGTTGAACAGAGATAAACAGAGTTCAACAGAGTTAAACACAGGTAAACAGAGGGAAACAGAGTTTAACAGAGGCAAACAGAGTTCAACAGAGGTAAAAGAGTTAAACAGAGTTAAACAGAGGCAAACAGTGTTAAACAGCGTTAAACAGAGGCAAACAGAGTTAAATAGAGTTAAACAGTGGCAAACAGAGCTCAACAGAGACATACAGAGTTCAACAGAGTTAAAGAGAGACAAACAGAGGGAAACAGAGTGAAACAGAGTTAAAACAGAGGCATACAGAGTTAAATGGATTGAAATAGAGGCAAACAGAGTTGAACAGAGATAAACAGAGTTCAAAAGAGTTAAACAGAGGTAAACAGAGGGAAACAGAGTGAAACAGAATTAAACCAAGGCAAACAGAGTTGAACAGAGTTGAACAGAGGCAAACAGAGTTAAATAGAGTTAAATAGTGGCAAACATAGTTAAAAAGAATTAATTAGAAAAAAAGCAGATTTAAATAGATTGAAACAGAGGCAAACAGAGTTCAAGAGTTAAACAGTTCTACGGAGTTAAACAGAGTTAAACAGAGGCAAACAGAGGGAAACAGAGTGAACCAGAGTTAGACGGAGGCATACAGCTTTAAACAGAGTTGAACAGAGGCAAACAGAGTCAAATAGATTGAAACAGAGGCAAACAGAGTTGAACAGAGATAAAAAGAGTTCAACAGAGTTAAACACATGTCAACAGAGGCAAACAGAGTGAAACAGAATTAAAGCGAGGCAAACAGAGTTAAACAGAGTTGAACAGAGGCAAACAGAGTTAAACAGAGTAAACAGAGCCAACAGTTTTAAACAGAGATAAACAGTGTTAAACCGAGTTCAACAGAGGCAAACAGAGTTCAACGGAGATAAACAGATTTCAGCAGAGTTAAACCGAGTTAAACAGAGGTAAACAGATGCAAACAGAGTTCAACAGAGGCAAACAGAGTTAAACAGCGTTAAACAGAGGCAAACAGAGTTAAATAGAGTTAAACAGAGTCAAACAGAGTTAATCAGAATTAAACAGAGGCAAACAGAGTTAAATAGATTGAAACAGAGGCAAACAGAGTTGAACAGAGATAAAAAGAGTTCAACAGAATTAAACAGAGTTAAACAGAGGCAAACAGAGGGAAACAGAGGCAAACAGAGTTAGACGGAGGCATACAGCGTTAAACAGAGTTGAGCAGAGGCAAACAGAGTCAAATAGATTGAAACAGAGGCAAACAGAGTTGAACAGAGATAAAAAGAGTTCAACAGAGTTAAACACATGTAAAAAGAGGGAAACAGAGTGAAACAGAGTTAAACCGAGGCAAACAGAGTTAAACAGAGTTGAACAGCGGCAAACAGAGTTAAACAGAGTTAAACAGAGGCAAACAGTGTTAAACAGAGATGAACCGAGTTCAACAGATGTAAAGAGAGGCGAATAGAGTTAAACACAGTTAAACATAGGCAAACAGAGTTCAACAGAGTTGAACAGAGGCAAACAGAGTTAAACAGAGCTGAACAGAGGTAAACAGAGTTAAACAGACTGAAACTGAGGCAAAGAGAGGCGTACAGAGTTAAACAGAGTTAAACATAGGCAAACAGAGTTAAACAGAGTTAAACAGAGGCAAACAGAGTGAAACAGTGTTAAAGAGAGGCAAACAGGTAAACAGAAGCAAGCAGAGTTAAACAGAGTTAAACAGAGTTGAACAGAGGCAAACAGAGTTAAACAGATGTAAAGCGAGTGAAACAGAGTAAAACAGAGGTATACAGAGTTAAACAGGGTTAAAACAGAGGCATACAGAGTTAAACAGAGGTACACAGATGCAAACAGAGTTAAACAGCGTTAAACAGAGGCATACAGAGTTCAACAGAGTTAAACACGGGCAAACAGAGTTCAACAGAGTCAAACAGAGTTCAACAGAGTTAAACAGAGTTAAACAGAGGCAAACAGAGTTCAACAGAGTTAAACAGAGTTAAACAGAGGTATACAGAGTTAAACAGAGTTGAACAGAGGCAAACAGAGTTAAATAGATTGAGACAGAGGCAAACAGATTTGAGCAGAGATAAACAGATTTCAACAGATTTCAACAAAGGTAAACAGAGGTAAACAGAGTTAAACAGTGGCAAACAGAGTTAAGCAGAGTTAAACAGAGGCAAAGAGAGGCGAACAGAGTTAAACAGAGTTAAACATAGGCAAACAGAGTTAAACAGAGTTAAACAGAGGCAAAGAGAGGCGAACAGAGTTAAACAGAGTTAAACATAGGCAAACAGAGTTAAACAGAGTTGAATAGAGGCAAACAGAGTTGAACAGAGTTAAACAGATGCAAACAGAGTTAAATGGAGTTCAGCAGAGGCAAACAGAGTTACATAGAGTTAAATGGAGGCAAACTGAGTTGAACAGAATTAAACTGAGGCAAACAGATTTAAACAGAGATGAACAGAGTTAAAGAGAGACGAACAGAGTTAAACAGAGTTAAACATAGGCAAGCAGAGTTCAACAGAGTTAAACAGAGTTAATCAGAGGGAAACAGAGGGAAACTGAGTGAAACAGAGTAAAACCGAGGCAAACAGCGTTAAACAGAGTTAAACAGAGTTAAACAGAGGCAAACGGAGTTAAACAGATTTAAACAGAGTTAAACAGAGGTAAAGAGAGATGAACAGAGTTAAACAGAGTGAAACATAGGCAAGCAGAGTTCAACAGAGTTAATTAGAGTTAAACAGAGGGAAACAGATGGAAACTGAGTGAAACAGAGTTAAACAGAGGCAACAAGAATTTAACAGCGTTAAAGAGATTCAAGCAGAGTTAAATAGAGTTAAACAGAGGCAAACAGAGTTAAACAGAGTTAAACAGAGGCATACAGAGTTAAACAGAGTTGAATCGAGGCACAAAGAGGTAAACAGAGTTCAAAAGAGGCAAACAGTGTTCAATAGAGTGAAACAGAGGCATGCAGAGTTAAACAGAGTTAACCAGAGGCAAACAGAGTTCAACAGAGATAAACTGAGTTCAACAGAGTTAAACAGAGTTAAAAAGAGGCAAACAGAAGGAAACAGAGTGAAACAGAGTTAGACGGAGGCATACAGCGTTAAACAGAGTTGAACAGAGGCATACAGAGTCAAATAGATTGAAACAGAGGCAAACAGAGTTGAACAGAGATAAAAAGTGTTCAACAGAGTTAAACACATGCAAACAGATGGAAACGAAGTGAAACAGAGTTAGACCGAGGCAAACAGAGTTAAACAGAGTTGAACAGAGGCAAACAGAGTTAACAGAGTTAAACAGAGACAAACAGAGTTAAACAGAGATAAACAGAGTTAAACAGAGGTAAAGAGAGGCGAACAGAGTTAAACAGAGTTAAACATAAGCAAACAGAGTTCAACAGAGTTGAACAGAGGCAAACAGAGTTAACCAGAGTTAAACAGAGGCAAGCAGAGTTAAACAGCGTTGAACAGAGTTGAACAGAGTTAAATAGAGTTAAACAGAGGCAAACAGAGTTTAGCAGAGTTAAACAGAGGCAAACAGAGTGAAATAGAGTTCCACAGAGGCAAACAGAGTTCAATAGAGTAAATCAGAGGCATACAGAGTTCAACACAGTTAAACACGGGCAATCAGAGGGAAACAGAGTGAAAAAGAGTTAAACAGAGGCATACAGAGTTCAACAGAGTTAAACAGAGTTAAACAGAGGCAAACAGAAGGAAACAGAGTGAAACAGAGTTAGACGGAGGCATACAGCATTAAACAGAGTTGAACAGAGGCATACAGAGTTAAATAGATTGAAACAGAGGCAAACAGAGTTGAACAAAGATAAAAAGTGTTCAACAGAGTTAAACACATGTAAACAGATGGAAACTAAGTGAAACAGAATTAAACCGAGGCAAACAGAGTTAAACAGAGTTGAACAGAGGCAAACAGAGTTAACAGAGTTAAACAGAGGCAAACAGAGTTAAACAGAGATAAACAGAGTTAAACAGAGGTAAAGAGAGGCGAACAGAGTTAAACAGAGTTAAACATAAGCAAACAGAGTTCAACAGAGTTGAACAGAGGCAAACAGAGTTAACCAGAGTTAAACAGAGGCAAACAGAGTGAAACAGTGTTAAAGAGAGGCAAACAGGTAAACAGAAGCAAGCAGAGTTAAACAGAGTTAAACAGAGTTGAACAGAGGCAAACAGAGTTAAACAGATGTAAAGCGAGTGAAACAGAGTAAAACAGAGGTATACAGAGTTAAACAGGGTTAAACAGAGGCATACAGAGTTAAACAGAGGTACACAGATGCAAACAGAGTTAAACAGCGTTAAACAGAGGCATACAGAGTTCAACAGAGTTAAACACGGGCAAACAGAGTTCAACAGAGTCAAACAGAGTTCAACAGAGTTAAACAGAGTTAAACAGAGGCAAACAGAGTTCAACAGAGTTAAACAGAGTTAAACAGAGGTATACAGAGTTAAACAGAGTTGAACAGAGGCAAACAGAGTTAAATAGATTGAGACAGAGGCAATCAGAGTTGAGCAGAGATAAACAGATTTCAACAGATTTCAACAAAGGTAAACAGAGGGAAACAGAGTTAAACAGTGGCAAACAGAGTTAAGCAGAGTTAAACAGAGGCAAAGAGAGGCGAACAGAGTTAAACAGAGTTAAACATAGGCAAACAGAGTTAAACAGAGTTAAACAGAGGCAAAGAGAGGCGAACAGAGTTAAACAGAGTTAAACATAGGCAAACAGAGTTAAACAGAGTTGAATAGAGGCAAACAGAGTTGAACAGAGTTAAACAGATGCAAACAGAGTTAAATGGAGTTCAGCAGAGGCAAACAGAGTTACATAGAGTTAAATGGAGGCAAACTGAGTTGAACAGAATTAAACTGAGGCAAACAGATTTAAACAGAGATGAACAGAGTTAAAGAGAGACGAACAGAGTTAAACAGAGTTAAACATAGGCAAGCAGAGTTCAACAGAGTTAAACAGAGTTAATCAGAGGGAAACAGAGGGAAACTGAGTGAAACAGAGTAAAACCGAGGCAAACAGCGTTAAACAGAGTTAAACAGAGTTAAACAGAGGCAAACGGAGTTAAACAGATTTAAACAGAGTTAAACAGAGGTAAAGAGAGATGAACAGAGTTAAACAGAGTGAAACATAGGCAAGCAGAGTTCAACAGAGTTAATTAGAGTTAATCAGAGGGAAACAGATGGAAACTGAGTGAAACAGAGTTAAACAGAGGCAACAAGAATTTAACAGCGTTAAAGAGATTCAAGCAGAGTTAAATAGAGTTAAACAGAGGCAAACAGAGTTAAACAGAGTTAAACAGAGGCATACAGAGTTAAACAGAGTTGAATCGAGGCACAAAGAGGTAAACAGAGTTCAAAAGAGGCAAACAGTGTTCAATAGAGTGAAACAGAGGCATGCAGAGTTAAACAGAGTTAACCAGAGGCAAACAGAGTTCAACAGAGATAAACTGAGTTCAACAGAGTTAAACAGAGTTAAAAAGAGGCAAACAGAAGGAAACAGAGTGAAACAGAGTTAGACGGAGGCATACAGCGTTAAACAGAGTTGAACAGAGGCATACAGAGTCAAATAGATTGAAACAGAGGCAAACAGAGTTGAACAGAGATAAAAAGTGTTCAACAGAGTTAAACACATGCAAACAGATGGAAACGAAGTGAAACAGAGTTAGACCGAGGCAAACAGAGTTAAACAGAGTTGAACAGAGGCAAACAGAGTTAACAGAGTTAAACAGAGACAAACAGAGTTAAACAGAGATAAACAGAGTTAAACAGAGGTAAAGAGAGGCGAACAGAGTTAAACAGAGTTAAACATAAGCAAACAGAGTTCAACAGAGTTGAACAGAGGCAAACAGAGTTAACCAGAGTTAAACAGAGGCAAGCAGAGTTAAACAGCGTTGAACAGAGTTGAACAGAGTTAAATAGAGTTAAACAGAGGCAAACAGAGTTTAGCAGAGTTAAACAGAGGCAAACAGAGTGAAATAGAGTTCCACAGAGGCAAACAGAGTTCAATAGAGTAAATCAGAGGCATACAGAGTTCAACACAGTTAAACACGGGCAATCAGAGGGAAACAGAGTGAAACAGAGTTAAACAGAGGCATACAGAGTTCAACAGAGTTAAACAGAGTTAAACAGAGGCAAACAGAAGGAAACAGAGTGAAACAGAGTTAGACGGAGGCATACAGCATTAAACAGAGTTGAACAGAGGCATACAGAGTTAAATAGATTGAAACAGAGGCAAACAGAGTTGAACAAAGATAAAAAGTGTTCAACAGAGTTAAACACATGTAAACAGATGGAAACTAAGTGAAACAGAATTAAACCGAGGCAAACAGAGTTAAACAGAGTTGAACAGAGGCAAACAGAGTTAACAGAGTTAAACAGAGGCAAACAGAGTTAAACAGAGATAAACAGAGTTAAACAGAGGTAAAGAGAGGCGAACAGAGTTAAACAGAGTTAAACATAAGCAAACAGAGTTCAACAGAGTTGAACAGAGGCAAACAGAGTTAACCAGAGTTAAACAGAGGCAAACAGAGTTACACAGAGTTAAAAAGAGTTAAACAGAGGCAAACAGAGTTAAACTGCGTTAAACAGAGGCAAACAGAGTTCAATAGAGTTAAACAGAGGCAAACAGAGTTTAGCCGAGTGAAATAGAGGCAAACAGAATAAAATAGATGTCGACAGAGGCAAACAGAGTTCAATAGAGTTAATCAGAGGCATACAGAGTTCAACACAGTTAAACACGGGCAATCAGAGGGAAACAGAGTGTAACAGAGTTAAACAGAGGCATACAGAGTTAAGCAGAGTTAAACAGAGGCATACAGAGTTAAACAGAGATAAACAGATGCAATCAGAGTTAAACAGCGTTAAACAGAGGCATACAGAGTTCAACAGAGTTAAACACGGGCAAACAGAGGCAAACAGCGTTCAACAGAGACAAACAGAGTTCAACAGAGTTAAACAGAGTTAAACAGAGGCATACAGAGTTAAACAGAGTTGAACAGAGGCAAACAGAGTTAAATAGATTGAGACAGAGGCAAACAGAGTTGAACAGAGATAAACAGATTTCAACAGATTTAAACACAGGTAAACAGAGGGTAACAGAGTGAAACAGAGTTAAACCGAGGCAAACAGAGTTAAACAGAGCTGAACAGAGGTAAACAGAGTTAAACAGAGTTAAACAGAGTGAAACAGAGGCAAAGAGAGGCGAACAGAGTTAAACAGAGTTAAACATAGGCAAACAGAGTTAAACAGAGTTAAACAGAGGCAAACAGAGTGAAACAGTGTTAAAGAGAGGCAAACAGAGGAAAAAAGAGGCAAACAGAGTTAATCAGAGTTGAACAGAGGCAAACAGAGTTAAACAGAGTTAAACAGAGTTGAACAGCGGCAAACAGAGTTAAACAGAGTTAAACAGCGGCAAACAGTGTTAAACAGAGATGAACCGAGTTCAACAGATGTAAAGAGAGGCGAACAGAGTTAAACACAGTTAAACATAGGCAAACAGAGTTCAACAGAGTTGAACAGAGGCAAACAGAGTTAAACAGATTTAAACAGAGTTAAACAGAGGCAAACAGATTTAAGCAGAGGGAAAAAGAGTTCCAAAGAGTTAAACGGAGTTGAACAGAGGCAACCAGAGTTAAATAGATTGAAACAGATGCAAACAGAGTTGAACAGAGATAACCAGAGTTCAACAGAGTTAAACACAGGTAAACAGAGGGAAACAGAGTGAAACAGAGTAAAACCGAGGCAAACAGAGTTGAAGTGAGTTGAACAGAGGCAAACAGAGTTAAACAGAGGCAAACAGAGTTAAACAGCGTTAAACAGAGGCAAACAGAGTTAAATAGAGTTAAACACGGGCAAACAGAGGCAAACAGCGTTCAACAGAGACAAACAGAGTTCAACAGAGTTAAACAGAGTTAAACAGAGGCATACAGAGTTAAACAGAGTTGAATCGAGGCACAAAGAGGTAAACAGAGTTCAAAAGAGGCAAACAGTGTTCAATAGAGTGAAACAGAGGCATGCAGAGTTAAACAGAGTTAACCAGAGGCAAACAGAGTTCAACAGAGATAAACTGAGTTCAACAGAGTTAAACAGAGTTAAAAAGAGGCAAACAGAAGGAAACAGAGTGAAACAGAGTTAGACGGAGGCATACAGCGTTAAACAGAGTTGAACAGAGGCATACAGAGTCAAATAGATTGAAACAGAGGCAAACAGAGTTGAACAGAGATAAAAAGTGTTCAACAGAGTTAAACACATGCAAACAGATGGAAACGAAGTGAAACAGAGTTAGACCGAGGCAAACAGAGTTAAACAGAGTTGAACAGAGGCAAACAGAGTTAACAGAGTTAAACAGAGACAAACAGAGTTAAACAGAGATAAACAGAGTTAAACAGAGGTAAAGAGAGGCGAACAGAGTTAAACAGAGTTAAACATAAGCAAACAGAGTTCAACAGAGTTGAACAGAGGCAAACAGAGTTAATCAGAGTTAAACAGAGGCAAGCAGAGTTAAACAGCGTTGAACAGAGTTGAACAGAGTTAAATAGAGTTAAACAGAGGCAAACAGAGTTTAGCAGAGTTAAACAGAGGCAAACAGAGTGAAATAGAGTTCCACAGAGGCAAACAGAGTTCAATAGAGTAAATCAGAGGCATACAGAGTTCAACACAGTTAAACACGGGCAATCAGAGGGAAACAGAGTGAAACAGAGTTAAACAGAGGCATACAGAGTTCAACAGAGTTAAACAGAGTTAAACAGAGGCAAACAGAAGGAAACAGAGTGAAACAGAGTTAGACGGAGGCATACAGCATTAAACAGAGTTGAACAGAGGCATACAGAGTCAAATAGATTGAAACAGAGGCAAACAGAGTTGAACAAAGATAAAAAGTGTTCAACAGAGTTAAACACATGTAAACAGATGGAAACTAAGTGAAACAGAATTAAACCGAGGCAAACAGAGTTAAACAGAGTTGAACAGAGGCAAACAGAGTTAACAGAGTTAAACAGAGGCAAACAGAGTTGAACAGAGATAAACAGAGTTAAACAGAGGTAAAGAGAGGCGAACAGAGTTAAACAGAGTTAAACATAAGCAAACAGAGTTCAACAGAGTTGAACAGAGGCAAACAGAGTTAACCAGAGTTAAACAGAGGCAAACAGAGTTACACAGAGTTAAAAAGAGTTAAACAGAGGCAAACAGAGTTAAACTGCGTTAAACAGAGGCAAACAGATTTCAATAGAGTTAAACAGAGGCAAACAGAGTTTAGCCGAGTGAAATAGAGGCAAACAGAATAAAATAGATGTCGACAGAGGCAAACAGAGTTCAATAGAGTTAATCAGAGGCATACAGAGTTCAACACAGTTAAACACGGGCAATCAGAGGGAAACAGAGTGTAACAGAGTTAAACAGAGGCATACAGAGTTAAGCAGAGTTAAACAGAGGCATACAGAGTTAAACAGAGATAAACAGATGCAATCAGAGTTAAACAGCGTTAAACAGAGGCATACAGAGTTCAACAGAGTTAAACACGGGCAAACAGAGGCAAACAGCGTTCAACAGAGACAAACAGAGTTCAACAGAGTTAAACAGAGTTAAACAGAGGCATACAGAGTTAAACAGAGTTGAACAGAGGCAAACAGAGTTAAATAGATTGAGACAGAGGCAAACAGAGTTGAACAGAGATAAACAGATTTCAACAGATTTAAACACAGGTAAACAGAGGGTAACAGAGTGAAACAGAGTTAAACCGAGGCAAACAGAGTTAAACAGAGCTGAACAGAGGTAAACAGAGTTAAACAGAGTTAAACAGAGTGAAACAGAGGCAAAGAGAGGCGAACAGAGTTAAACAGAGTTAAACATAGGCAAACAGAGTTAAACAGAGTTAAACAGAGGCAAACAGAGTGAAACAGTGTTAAAGAGAGGCAAACGGAGGAAAACAGAGGCAAACAGAGTTAAACAGAGTTAAACAGAGTTGAACAGCGGCAAACAGAGTTAAACAGAGTTAAACAGCGGCAAACAGTGTTAAACAGAGATGAACCGAGTTCAACAGATGTAAAGAGAGGCGAACAGAGTTAAACACAGTTAAACATAGGCAAACAGAGTTCAACAGAGTTGAACAGAGGCAAACAGAGTTAAACAGATTTAAACAGAGTTAAACAGAGGCAAACAGATTTAAGCAGAGGGAAAAAGAGTTCCAAAGAGTTAAACGGAGTTGAACAGAGGCAACCAGAGTTAAATAGATTGAAACAGATGCAAACAGAGTTGAACAGAGATAACCAGAGTTCAACAGAGTTAAACACAGGTAAACAGAGGGAAACAGAGTGAAACAGAGTAAAACCGAGGCAAACAGAGTTGAAGTGAGTTGAACAGAGGCAAACAGAGTTAAACAGCGTTAAACAGAGGCAAACAGAGTTAAATAGAGTTAAACAGAGACACACAGAGGGAAACAGAGTGAAACAGAGTTAAACAGAGGCATACAGAGTTAAATGGATTGAAACAGAGGCAAACAGAGTTGAACAGAGATAAAAAGAGTTCAACAGAGTTAAACACATGTAAACAGAGGGAAACAGAGTGAAACAGAGTTAAACCGAGGCAAACAGAGTTAGACAGAGTTGAACAGCGGCAAACAGAGTTAAACAGAGTTAAACAGAGGCAAACAGTGTTAAACAGAGATGAACCGAGTTCAACAGATGTAAAGAGAGGCGAACAGAGTTAAACACAGTTAAACATAGGCAAACAGAGTTCAACAGAGTTGAACAGAGGCAAACAGAGTTAAACAGATTTAAACAGAGTTAAACAGAGGCAAACAGATTTAAACAGAGGCAAAACGAGTTCCAAAGAGTTAAACAGAGTTGAACAGAGGCAACCAGAGTTAAATAGATTGAAACAGATGCAAACAGAGTTGAACAGAGATAAACAGAGTTCAACAGAATGAAACACAGGTAAACAGAGGGAAACAGAGTGAAACAGAGTTAAACAGAGGCAAACAGAGTTCAACAGAGGTAAAAGAGTTAAACAGAGTTAAACAGAGGCAAACAGAGTTAAACAGCGTTAAACAGAGGCAAACAGAGTTAAATAGAGTTAAACAGTGGCAAACAGAGCACAACAGAGACATACAGAGTTCAACAGAGTTAAACAGAGACAAACAGAGGGAAACAGAGTGAAACAGAGTTAAACAGAGGCATACAGAGTTAAATGGATCGAAATAGAGGCAAACAGAGTTGAACAGAGATAAACAGAGTTCAAAAGAGTTAAACAGAGGTAAACAGAGGGAAACAGAGTGAAACAGAATTAAACCAAGGCAAACAGAGTTGAACAGAGTTGAACAGAGGCAAACAGAGTTAAATAGAGTTAAACAGTGGCAAACATAGTTAAAAAGAATTAATCAGAGAAAAAACAGAGTTAAATAGATTGAAACAGAGGCAAACAGAGTTCAACAGAGTTAAACAGTTCTACAGAGTTAAACAGAGTTAAACAGAGGCAAACAGAGGGAAACAGAGTGAACCAGAGTTAGACGGAGGCATACCGCTTTAAACAGAGTTGAACAGTGGCAAACAGAGTCAAATAGATTGAAACAGAGGCAAACAGAGTTGAACAGAGATAAAAAGAGTTCAACAGAGTTAAACACATGTCAACAGAGGCAAACAGAGTGAAACAGAATTAAACCGAGGCAAACAGAGTTAAACAGAGTTGAACAGAGGCAAACAGAGTTAAACAGAGTTACACAGAGGCAAACAGTGTTAAACAGAGATAAACAGTGTTAAACCGAGTTCAACAGAGGCAAACAGAGTTCAACAGAGATAAACAGATTTCAGCAGAGTTAAACCGAGTTAAACAGAGGTAAACAGATGCAAACAGAGTTCAACAGAGGCAAACAGAGTTAAACAGCGTTAAACAGAGGCAAATAGAGTTAAATTGAGTTAAATAGAGTCAAACAGAGTTAATCAGAATTAAACAGAGGCAAACAGAGTTAAATAGATTGAAACAGAGGCAAACCGAGTTGAACAGAGATAAAAAGAGTTCAAAAGAATTAAACAGAGTTAAACAGCGGCAAACAGAGGGAAACAGAGGCAAACAGAGTTAGTCGGAGGCCTACAGCGTTAAACAGAGTTGAGCAGAGGCAAACAGAGTCAAATAGATTGAAACAGAGGCAAACAGAGTTGAACAGAGATAAAAAGAGTTCAACAGAGTTAAACACATGTAAACAGAGGGAAACAGAGTGAAACAGAGTTAGACCGAGGCAAACAGAGTTAAACAGAGTTGAACAGCGGCAAACAGAGTTAAACAGAGTTAAACAGAGGCAAACAGTGTTAAACAGAGATGAACCGAGTTCAACAGATGTAAAGAGAGGCGAACAGAGTTAAACACAGTTAAACATAGGCAAACAGAGTTCAACAGAGTTGAACAGAGGCAAACAGAGTTAAACAGATTTAAACCGAGTTAAACAGAGGCAAACAGATTTAAACAGAGGCAAAAAGAGTTCCAAAGAGTTAAACAGAGTTGAACAGAGGCAACCAGAGTTAAATAGATTGAAACAGATGCAAACAGAGTTGAACAGAGATAAACAGAGTTCAACAGAGTTAAACACAGGTAAACAGAGGGAAACACAGTGAAACAGAGTAAAACCGAGGCAAACAGAGTTGAAGTGATTTGAACAGAGGCAAACAGAGTTAAACAGAGTCAAACAGAGGTAAAGAGAGACGAACAGAGTTAAACAGAGTTAAATGTAGGCAAGCAGAGTTCAACAGAGTTAAACAGAGGGAAACAGATGGAAACTGAATCAAACAGAGTTAAACAGAGCCATACAGAGTTAAACAGAGTTAAACAGAGTTGAACAGAGGCAAACAGAATGAAACAGAGTTAAACAGAGGCAGAGGTAAACAGAGGCAAACAGAGTTCAACTGAGTTAAACAGAGGATTTGGGAGTTAAACAGAGTTAAACAGAGGCAAACAGAGTTAAACAGCGTTAAACAGAATCAAACAGAGTTAACTGGAGTTGAACAGTGGCAAACAGATTTAAACAGAATTAAACAGAGGCAAACAGAGTTAAATAGATTGGAACAGAGGCAAACAGAGTTCAACAGAGACATACAGAGTTCAACAGAGTTAAGCAGAGGGAAACAGAGTTAAACAGAGGCATACAGAGTTAAACAGAGTTAAACTGAGGCATACAGAGTTAAACAGAGTTAAACAGATGCAAACAGAGTTGAACAGAGATAAACAGAGTTCAACAGAGTTAAACACATGTAAACAGATGGAAACTAAGTTATACAAAGTTAAACCGAGGCAAACAGAGTTAAACAGAGTTGAACAGAGGCAAACAGAGTTAAACAGAGTTAAACAGTGGCAAACATAAGCAAACAGAGTTCAACAGAGTTGAACAGTGGCAAATAGAGTTAACCAGAGTTAAACAGAGGCAAACAGAGTTACACAGAGTTAAAAAGAGTTAAACAGAGGCAAACAGAGTTAAACAGCGTTAAACAGAGGCAAACAGAGCTAAATAGAGTTAAACAGAGGCAAACAGAGTTAAATAGATTTCAGCAGAGGCAGACAGAGTTAAACAGAGTGAAACAGAGGCATACAGTGTTAAACAGAGTTAAACAGATGCAAACAGAGTTGAACAGAGATAAACAGAGTTCAACAGAGTTAAACACAGGTAAACAGAGGGAAACAGAGTTAAACCGAGGCAAACAGAGTTGAACAGAGTTGAACAGAGGCAAACAGAGTTAAACAGAGTTAAACACAGGTAAAGAGAGATGAACAGGCTTAAACAGTGTTAAACGTAGGCAAGCAGAGTTCAACAGAGTTAAACAGAGTTAATCAGAGGGAAACAGATGGAAACTGAGTCAAACAGAGTTATACAGAGGCAAACAGAGTGAAACAGCGTTAAACAGTGGCAAACAGAGTTAAATAGAGTTAAACAGAGGCAAACAGAGTTAAACAGAGGCAAACAGAGTTAAACAGAGGCAAAAATAGTTCAACAGAGTTAAAGAGAGGATTAAAGAGTTAAACAGAGTGAAACAGAGGCAAACAGATTTACACAGCGATAAACAGAAGCAAACAAAGTTAAATAGAGTTAAATAGAGGCAAACAGAGTTAAACAGAATTAAACTGAGGCAGACAGAGCTAAACAGAGTTAAACAGAGGCAAGAAGAGTTCAACAGAGTTAAACAGATGCAAACAGAGTTGAACAGAGATAAACAGAGTTAAACAGAGGTAAAGAGAGGCGAACAGAGTTAAACAGAGTTAAACATAAGCAAACAGAGTTCAACAGAGTTGAACAGAGGCAAACAGAGATAACCAGAGTTAAACAGAGGCAAACAGAGTTACACAGAGTTAAACAGAGGCAAACAGAGTTAAACAGCGTTAAACAGAGGCAAACAGAGTTAAATAGAGTTAATCAGAGGCAAACAGAGTTTAACAGAGTTAAACAGAGGCAAACAGAGTTAAATAGAGTTGAACACTGGCAAACAGAGTTAAACAGAATGAAACAGAGGCAAACAGAGTTAAACAGCGTTAAACAGAGGCAAACAGAGTTAAATAGAGCTAAACAGTGGCAAACAGAGTTAAACAGAATTAAACAGAGGCAAACAGAGTTAAATTGATTGAAAAAGAGGCAAACAGAGTTCAACAGAGACATACAGCGTTCAACAGAGTTAAACAGAGGCAAACAGAGGGAAATAGAGTGAAACAGAGTTAAACAGAGGCATACAGAGTTAAACGGAGTTAAACAGAGGCATACAGAGTTAAACAGAGATAAACAGATGCAAACAGAGTCAAACAGCGTTAAACAGAGGCATACAGAGTTCAACAGAGTTAAACACGGGCAAACAGAGGCAAACAGAGTTCAACAGAGACAAACAGAGTTCAACAGAGTTAAACAGAGTTAAACAGAGGCATACAGAGTTAAACAGAGATAAACAGATGCAAACAGAGTTAAACAGCGTTAAACAGAGGCATACAGAGTTCAACAGAGTTAAACACGGGCAAACAGAGGCAAACAGAGTTCAACAGAGACAAACAGAGTTCAACAGAGTTAAACAGAGGCATACAGAGTTAAACAGAGTTGAACAGAGGCAAACAGAGTTAAATAGATTGATACAGAGGCAAACAGAGTTGAACGGAGATAATCAGATTTCAACAGATTTAAGCACAGGTAAACAGAGGGTAACAGAGTGAAACAGAGTTAAACCGAGGCAAACAGAGTTAAGCAGAGCTGAACAGAGGTAAACAGAGTTAAACAGAGTTAAACAGAGTGAAACAGAGGCAAAGAGAGGCGAACAGAGTTAAACAGAGTTAAACATAGGCAAACAGAGTTAAACAGAGTTAAACAGAGGCAAACAGCGTGAAAAACTGTTAAAGAGACGAAAACAGAGGTAAACAGAGGCAAACAGAGTTAAACAGAGTTGAACAGAGGCAAACAAGTTAAACAGAGTTAAACAGATGCAAACAGAGTGAAACAGAGTAAAACAGAGGTATACAGAGTTAAACAGATTTAAACAGAGGCATACAGAGTTAAACAGAGGTAAACAGAGGCATACAGAGTTCAACAGAGTTAAACACGGGCAAACAGAGTTCAACAGAGTCAAACAGAGTTCAACAGAGTTAAACAGAGTTAAACAGAGGTATACATAGTTAAACAGAGTTGAACAGAGGCAAACAGAGTTAAATAGATTGAGACAGAGGCAAACAGAGTTGAACAGAGATAAACAGATTTCAACAGATTTAAACAAAGGTAAACAGAGGGAAACAGAGTTAAACAGAGGCAAACAGAGTTAAACAGAGTTAAACAGAGGCAAAGAGAGGCGAACAGAGTTAAACAGAGTTAAACATAGGCAAACAGAGTTAAACAGAGTCAAACAGAGGCAAAGAGAGGCGAACAGAGTTAAACAGAGTTAAACATAGGCAAACAGAGTTAAACAGAGTTGAATAGAGGCAAACAGAGTTGAACAGAGTTAAACAGATGCAAACAGAGTTAAATGGAGTTCAACAGAGGCAAACAGAGTTAAATAGAGTTAATTGGAGGCAAACTGAGTTAAACAGAATTAAACTGAGGCAAACAGATTTAAACATAGATGAACAGAGGCAAACAGATCTAAACAGAGTTAAACAGGGGCAAACATGTTTAAACAGATTTAAAGAGAGGCAAACAGAGTTGAACAGAGTTAAAAGAGGCATACAGAGTTAAAGAGTGTTAAACAGAGGCAAACAGAGTTAAACAGCGTTAAACGGAGGCAAACAGAGTTTAATAGAGTTAAACAGGGGCAAACAGAGTTAAACAGAATTAAACAGAGGCAAACAGAGTTAAATAGATTGAAACAGAGGCAGACAGAGTTCAACAGAGATGAACAGAGTTCAACAGAGTTAAACAGAGTGAAACAGAGGCAAACAGAGGGAAACAGAGTGAAACAGAGTTAGACGGAGGCATACAGTGTTAAACAGATTTGAACAGAGGCAAACAGAGTTAAATAGAGTTAAACAGTGGCAAACAGAGTAAAACAGAATTAAACAGAGGCATACAGAGTTAAACAGAGTTAAACAGAGGAAAACAGAGTTAAACAGAGTTAAACAGAGTTAAACAGAGGTAAAGAGAGACGAACAGATTTAAACAGAGTTAAACATAGGCAAGCAGAGTTCAACAGAGTTAAATAGAGTTAAACACAGGGAAACAGATGGAAACGGAGTGAAACAGAGTAAAACCGAGGCAAACAGCGTTAAACAGAGTTAAACAGAATTAAACAGAGGCAAACGGAGTTAAACAGATTTAAACAGAGTTAAGCAGAGGTAAAGAGAGACGAACAGAGTTAAACATAGGCAAGCAGAGTTCAACAGAGTTAATCAGAGTTAAACAGAGGGAAACAGATGGAAACAGAGGCAAACAGAGTTAAACAGAGGCAAACAGAGTTTAACAGCGTTAAAGAGAGGCAAGCAGAGTTAAATAGAGTTAAACAGAGGCTAACAGAGTTAAACAGAGTTAAACAGAGGCATACAGATTTAAACAGAGTTGAACATGGCACAAAGAGGTAAACAGAGTTCAAAAGAGGCAAACAGTGTTCAATAGAGTGAAACAGAGGCATGCAGAGTTAAACAGAGTTAACCAGAGGCAAACAGAGTTCAACAGAGATAAACTGAGTTCAACAGAGTTAAACAGAGTTAAACAGAGGCAAACAGAAGGAAACAGAGTGAAACAGAGTTAGACGGAGGCATACAGCGTTAAACAGAGTTGAACAGAGGCATACAGAGTCAAATAGATTGAAACAGAGGCAAACAGAGTTGAACAGAGATAAAAAGTGTTCAACAGAGTTAAACACATGTAAACAGATGGAAACTAAGTGAAACAGAGTTAAACCGAGGCAAACAGAGTTAAACAGAGTTGAACAGAGGCAAACAGAGTTAACAGAGTTAAACAGAGGTAAAGAGAGGCGAACAGAGTTAAACAGAGTTAAACATAAGCAAACAGAGTTCAACAGAGTTGAACAGAGGCAAACAGATTTAAACAGAGATAAACAGAGTTAAACAGAGGTAAAGAAAAGGCGAACAGAGTTAAACAGAGTTAAACATAAGCAAACAGAGTTCAACAGAGTTGAACAGAGGCAAACAGAGTTAACCAGAGTTAAACAGAGGCAAACAGAGTTAAACAGCGTTAAACAGAGGCAAACAGAGTTAAATAGAGTTTAGCAGAGGCAGACAGAGTTAAACAGAGTGAAACAGAGGCATACAGTGTTAAACAGAGTTAAACAGATGCAAACAGAGTTGAACAGAGATAAACAGAGTTCAACAGAGTTAAACACAGGTAAACAGAGGGAAACAGAGTTAAACCGAGGCAAACAGAGTTGAACAGAGTTGAACAGAGGCAAACAGAGTTAAACAGAGTTAAACACAGGTAAAGAGAGATGAACAGGCTTAAACAGTGTTAAACGTAGGCAAGCAGAGTTCAACAGAGTTAAACAGAGTTAATCAGAGGGAAACAGATGGAAACTGAGTCAAACAGAGTTATACAGAGGCAAACAGAGTGAAACAGCGTTAAACAGTGGCAAACAGAGTTAAATAGAGTTAAACAGAGGCAAAAAGAGTTAAACAGAGGCAAACAGAGTTAAACAGAGGCAAAAATAGTTCAACAGAGTTAAAGAGAGGATTAAAGAGTTAAACAGAATTAAACAGAGGCAAACAGAGTTAAATTGATTGAAAAAGAGGCAAACAGAGTTCAACAGAGACATACAGCGTTCAACAGAGTTAAACAGAGGCAAACAGAGGGAAATAGAGTGAAACAGAGTTTAACAGAGGCATACAGAGTTAAACGGAGTTAAACAGAGGCATACAGAGTTCAACAGAGTTCAACAGAGTTCAACAGAGGCATACAGAGTTAAACAGAGATAAACAGATGCAAACAGAGTTAAACAGCGTTAAACAGAGGCATACAGAGTTCAACAGAGTTAAACACGGGCAAACAGAGGCAAACGGAGTTCAACAGAGACAAACAGAGTTCAACAGAGTTAAACAGAGGCATACAGAGTTAAACAGAGTTGAACAGAGGCAAACAGAGTTAAATAGATTGATACAGAGGCAAACAGAGTTGAACGGAGATAATCAGATTTCAACAGATTTTGCACAGGTAAACAGAGGGTAACAGAGTGGAACAGAGTTAAACCGAGGCAAACAGAGTTAAGCAGAGCTGAACAGAGGTAAACAGAGTTAAACAGAGTTAAACAGATGCAAACAGAGTTAAATGGAGTTCAACAGAGGCAAACAGAGTTAAATAGAGTTAATTGGAGGCAAACTGAGTTAAACAGAATTAAACTGAGGCAAACAGATTTAAACATAGATGAACAGAGGCAAACAGATCTAAACAGAGTTAAACAGGGGCAAACATGTTTAAACAGATTTAAAGAGAGGCAAACAGAGTTGAACAGAGTTAAAAGAGGCATACAGAGTTAAAGAGTGTTAAACAGAGGCAAACAGAGTTAAACAGCGTTAAACGGAGGCAAACAGAGTTTAATAGAGTTAAACAGTGGCAAACAGAGTTAAACAGAATTAAACAGAGGCAAACAGAGTTAAATAGATTGAAACAGAGGCAGACAGAGTTCAACAGAGATGAACAGAGTTCAACAGAGTTAAACAGAGTGAAACAGAGGCAAACAGAGGGAAACAGAGTGAAACAGAGTTAGACGGAGGCATAGAGTGTTAAACAGATTTGAACAGAGGCAAACAGAGTTAAATAGAGTTAAACAGTGGCAAACAGAGTAAAACAGAATTAAACAGAGGCATACAGAGTTAAACAGAGTTAAACAGAGGAAAACAGAGTTAAACAGAGTTAAACAGATTTAAACAGAGGTAAAGAGAGACGAACAGATTTAAACAGAGTTAAACATAGGCAAGCAGAGTTCAACAGAGTTAAATAGAGTTAAACACAGGGAAACAGATGGAAACGGAGTGAAACAGAGTAAAACCGAGGCAAACAGCGTTAAACAGAGTTAAACAGAGTTAAACAGAGGCAAACGGAGTTAAACAGATTTAAACAGAGTTAAGCAGAGGTAAAGAGAGACGAACAGAGTTAAACAGAGTTAAACATAGGCAAGCAGAGTTCAACAGAGTTAATCAGAGTTAAACAGAGGGAAACAGATGGAAACAGAGGCAAACAGAGTTAAACAGAGGCAAACAGAGTTTAACAGCGTTAAAGAGAGGCAAGCAGAGTTAAATAGAGTTAAACAGAGGCAAACAGAGTTAAACAGAGTTAAACAGAGGCATACAGATTTAAACAGAGTTGAACATGGCACAAAGAGGTAAACAGAGTTCAAAAGAGGCAAACAGTGTTCAATAGAGTGAAACAGAGGCATGCAGAGTTAAACAGAGTTAACCAGAGGCAAACAGAGTTCAACAGAGATAAACTGAGTTCAACAGAGTTAAACAGAGTTAAACAGAGGCAAACAGAAGGAAACAGAGTGAAACAGAGTTAGACGGAGGCATACAGCGTTAAACAGAGTTGAACAGAGGCAAACAGAGTTAAATAGATTGAGACAGAGGCAAACAGAGTTGAACAGAGATAAACAGATTTCAAAAGATTTAAACAAAGGTAAACACACGGAAACAGAATTAAACAGAGGCAAACAGAGTTAAACAGAGTTAAACAGAGGCAAAGAGAGGCGAACAGATTTAAACAGAGTTAAACATAGGCAAACAGAGTTAAACAGAGTCAAACAGAGGCAAAGAGAGGCGAACAGAGTTAAACAGAGTTAAACATAGGCAAACAGAGTTAAACAGAGTTGAATAGAGGGAAACAGAGTTGAACAGAGTTAAACAGATGCAAACAGAGTTAAATGGAGTTCAACAGAGGCAAACAGAGTTAAATAGAGTTAATTGGAGGCAAACTGAGTTAAACAGAATTAAACTGAGGCAAACAGATTTAAGCATAGATGCACAGAGGCAAACAGATCTAAACAGAGTTAAACAGGGGCAAACATGTTTAAACAGATTTAAAGAGAGGCAAACAGAGTTGAACAGAGTTAAAAGAGGCATACAGAGTTAAAGAGTGTTAAACAGAGGCAAACAGAGTTAAACAGCGTTAAACGGAGGCAAACAGAGTTTAATAGAGTTAAACAGTGGCAAACAGAGTTAAACAGAATTAAACAGAGGCAAACAGAGTTAAATAGATTGAAACAGAGGCAGACAGAGTTCAACAGAGATGAACAGAGTTCAACAGAGTTAAACAGAGTGAAACAGAGGCAAACAGAGGGAAACAGAGTGAAACAGAGTTAGACGGAGGCATACTGTGTTAAACAGATTTGAACAGAGGCAAACAGAGTTAAATAGAGTTAAACAGTGGCAAACAGAGTAAAACAGAATTAAACAGAGGCATACAGAGTTAAACAGAGGAAAACAGAGTTAAACAGAGTTAAACAGAGTTAAACAGAGGTAAAGAGAGACGAACAGATTTAAACAGAGTTAAACATAGGCAAGCAGAGTTCAACAGAGTTAAATAGAGTTAAACACAGGGAAACAGATGGAAACGGAGTGAAACAGAGTAAAACCGAGGCAAACAGCGTTAAACAGAGTTAAACAGAGTTAAACAGAGGCAAACGGAGTTAAACAGATTTAAACAGAGTTAAGCAGAGGTAAAGAGAGACGAACAGAGTTAAACAGAGTTAAACATAGGCAAGCAGAGTTCAACAGAGTTAATCAGAGTTAAACAGAGGGAAACAGATGGAAACAGAGGCAAACAGAGTTAAACAGAGGCAAACAGAGTTTAACAGCGTTAAAGAGAGGCAAGCAGAGTTAAATAGAGTTAAACAGAGGCAAACAGAGTTAAACAGAGTTAAACAGAGGCATACAGATTTAAACAGAGTTGAACACGGCACAAAGAGGTAAACAGAGTTCAAAAGAGGCAAACAGTGTTCAATAGAGTGAAACAGAGGCATGCAGAGTTAAACAGAGTTAACCAGAGGCAAACAGAGTTCAACAGAGATAAACTGAGTTCAACAGAGTTAAACAGAGTTAAACAGAGGCAAACAGAAGGAAACAGAGTGAAACAGAGTTAGACGGAGGCATACAGCGTTAAACAGAGTTGAACAGAGGCATACAGAGTCAAATAGATTGAAACAGAGGCAAACAGAGTTGAACAGAGATAAAAAGTGTTCAACAGAGTTAAACACATGTAAACAGATGGAAACTAAGTGAAACAGAGTTAAACCGAGGCAAACAGAGTTAAACAGAGTTGAACAGAGGCAAACAGAGTTAACAGAGTTAAACAGAGGTAAAGAGAGGCGAACAGAGTTAAACAGAGTTAAACATAAGCAAACAGAGTTCAACAGAGTTGAACAGAGGCAAACAGATTTAAACAGAGATAAACAGAGTTAAACAGAGGTAAAGAAAAGGCGAACAGAGTTAAACAGAGTTAAACATAAGCAAACAGAGTTCAACAGAGTTGAACAAAGGCAAACAGAGTTAACCAGAGTTAAACAGAGGCAAACAGAGTTAAACAGCGTTAAACAGAGGCAAACAGAGTTAAATAGAGTTAAACAGAGGCAAACAGAGTTTAGCAGAGTTAAACAGAGGCAAACAGAGTGAAATAGAGTTCGACAGAGGCAAACAGAGATAAGCAGAGTTAATCAGAGGCATACAGAGTTCAACACAGTTAAACACGGGCAATCAGAGGGAAACAGAGTGAAACAGAGTTAAACAGAGGCATACAGAGTTCAACAGAGTTAAACAGAGTCAAACAGAGGCAAACAGAAGGAAACAGAGTGAAACAGAGTTAGACGGAGGCATACAGCGTTAAACAGAGTTGAACAGAGGCAAACAGAGTTAAATAGATTGAGACAGAGGCAAACAGAGTTGAACAGAGATAAACAGATTTCAAAAGATTTAAACAAAGGTAAACACACGGAAACAGAATTAAACAGAGGCAAACAGAGTTAAACAGAGTTAAACAGAGGCAAAGAGAGGCGAACAGATTTAAACAGAGTTAAACATAGGCAAACAGAGTTAAACAGAGTCAAACAGAGGCAAAGAGAGGCGAACAGAGTTAAACAGAGTTAAACATAGGCAAACAGAGTTAAACAGAGTTGAATAGAGGCAAACAGAGTTGAACAGAGTTAAACAGATGCAAACAGAGTTAAATGGAGTTCAACAGAGGCAAACAGTGTTAAATAGAGTTAATTGGAGGCAAACTGAGTTAAACAGAATTAAACTGAGGCAAACAGATTTAAACATAGATGCACAGAGGCAAACAGATCTAAACAGAGTTAAACAGGGGCAAACATGTTTAAACAGATTTAAAGAGAGGCAAACAGAGTTGAACAGAGTTAAAAGAGGCATACAGAGTTAAAGAGTGTTAAACAGAGGCAAACAGAGTTAAACAGCGTTAAACGGAGGCAAACAGAGTTTAATAGAGTTAAACAGTGGCAAACAGAGTTAAACAGAATTAAACAGAGGCAAACAGAGTTAAATAGATTGAAACAGAGGCAGACAGAGTTCAACAGAGATGAACAGAGTTCAACAGAGTTAAACAGAGTGAAACAGAGGCAAACAGAGGGAAACAGAGTGAAACAGAGTTAGACGGAGGCATACAGTGTTAAACAGATTTGAACAGAGGCAAACAGAGTTAAATAGAGTTAAACAGTGGCAAACAGAGTAAAACAGAATTAAACAGAGGCATACAGAGTTAAACAGAGTTAAACAGAGGAAAACAGAGTTAAACAGAGTTAAACAGAGGTAAAGAGAGACGAACAGATTTAAACAGAGTTAAACATAGGCAAGCAGAGTTCAACAGAGTTAAATAGAGTTAAACACAGGGAAACAGATGGAAACGGAGTGAAACAGAATAAAACCGAGGCAAACAGCGTTAAACAGAGTTAAACAGAGTTAAACAGAGGCAAACGGAGTTAAACAGATTTAAACAGAGTTAAGCAGAGGTAAAGAGAGACGAACAGAGTTAAACAGAGTTAAACATAGGCAAGCAGATTTCAACAGAGTTAATCAGAGTTAAACAGAGGGAAACAGATGGAAACAGAGGCAAACAGAGTTAAACAGAGGCAAACAGAGTTTAACAGCGTTAAAGAGAGGCAAGCAGAGTTAAATAGAGTTAAACAGAGGCAAACAGAGTTAAACAGAGTTAAACAGAGGCATACAGATTTAAACAGAGTTGAACACGGCACAAAGAGGTAAACAGAGTTCAAAAGAGGCAAACAGTGTTCAATAGAGTGAAACAGAGGCATGCAGAGTTAAACAGAGTTAACCAGAGGCAAACAGAGTTCAACAGAGATAAACTGAGTTCAACAGAGTTAAACAGAGTTAAACAGAGGCAAACAGAAGGAAACAGAGTGAAACAGAGTTAGACGGAGGCATACAGCGTTAAACAGAGTTGAACAGAGGCATACAGAGTCAAATAGATTGAAACAGAGGCAAACAGAGTTGAACAGAGATAAAAAGTGTTCAACAGAGTTAAACACATGTAAACAGATGGAAACTAAGTGAAACAGAGTTAAACCGAGGCAAACAGAGTTAAACAGAGTTGAACAGAGGCAAACAGAGTTAACAGAGTTAAACAGAGGTAAAGAGAGGCGAACAGAGTTAAACAGAGTTAAACATAAGCAAACAGAGTTCAACAGAGTTGAACAGAGGCAAACAGATTTAAACAGAGATAAACAGAGTTAAACAGAGGTAAAGAAAAGGCGAACAGAGTTAAACAGAGTTAAACATAAGCAAACAGAGTTCAACAGAGTTGAACAAAGGCAAACAGAGTTAACCAGAGTTAAACAGAGGCAAACAGAGTTAAACAGCGTTAAACAGAGGCAAACAGAGTTAAATAGAGTTAAACAGAGGCAAACAGAGTTTAGCAGAGTTAAACAGAGGCAAACAGAGTGAAATAGAGTTCGCCAGAGGCAAACAGAGATAAGCAGAGTTAATCAGAGGCATACAGAGTTCAACACAGTTAAACACGGGCAATCAGAGGGAAACAGAGTGAAACAGAGTTAAACAGAGGCATACAGAGTTCAACAGAGTTAAACAGAGTCAAACAGAGGCAAACAGAAGGAAACAGAGTGAAACAGAGTTAGACGGAGGCATACAGCGTTAAACAGAGTTGAACAGAGGCATACAGAGTCAAATAGATTGAAACAGAGGCAAACAGAGTTGAACAGAGATAAAAAGTGTTCAACAGAGTTAAACACATGTAAACAGATGGAAACTAAGTGAAACAGAATTAAACCGAGGCAAACAGAGTTAAACAGAGTTGAACAGAGGCAAACAGAGTTAAACAGAGATAAACAGAGTTAAACAGAGGTAAAGAGAGGCGAACAGAGTTAAACAGAGTTAAACATAAGCAAACAGAGTTCAACAGAGTTGAACAGAGGCAAACAGAGTTAACCAGAGTTAAACAGAGGCAAACAGAGTTACACAGAGTTAAAAAGAGTTAAACAGAGGCAAACAGAGTTAAACAGCGTTAAACAGAGGCAAACAGAGTTAAACAGAGGCAAACAGAGTTTAGCAGAGTTAAACAGAGGCAAACAGCGTTAAATAGAGTTCGACAGAGGCATACAGAGTTCGACACAGTTAAACACGGGCAATCAGAGGGAAACAGAGTGAAACAGAGTTAAACAGAGTTCAACAGAGTTAAACAGAGGCATACAGAGTTCAACAGAGTTAAACAGAGGTAAACAGAGTTAAACAGAGTTAAACAGAGGCAAACAGAGTTTAGCAGAGTTAAACAGAGTTAAATAGAGTTCGACAGAGGCAAACAGAGTTCAATAGAGTTAATCAGAGGCATACAGAGTTCAACACAGTTAAACACGGGCAATCAGAGGGAAACAGAGTGAAACAGAGTTAAACAGAGGCATACATAGTTCAACAGAATTAAACAGAGGCATACAGAGTTAAACAGAGATAAACAGATGCAAACAGAGTTAAACAGCGTTAAACAGAGGCATACAGAGTTCAACAGAGTTAAACACAGGCAAACAGAGGCAAACAGAGTTCAACAGAGACAAACTGAGTTCAACAGAGTTAAGCAGAGTTAAACAGAGGCATACAGAGTTAAACAGAGTTGAACAGAGGCAAACAGAGTTAAATAGATTGAGATAGAGGCAAACAGAGTTGAACAGAGATAAACAGATTTCAACAGATTTAAGCACTGGTAAACAGAGGGTAACAGAGGGAAACAGAGTTAAACCGAGGCAAACAGAGTTAAACAGAGCTGAACAGAGGTAAACAGAGTTAAACAGAGTGAAACAGAGGCAAAGAGAGGCGAACAGAGTTAAACAGAGTTAAACAGAGGCAAACAGAGTTAAACAGAGTTAAACAGAGGCAAACAGAGTGAAACAGTGTGAAAGAGAGGCAAACAGGTAAACAGAAGCAAGCAGAGTTAAACAGAGTTAAACAGAGTTGAACAGAGGCAAACAGAGTTAAACAGATGCAAAGCGAGTGAAACAGAGTAAAACAGAGGTATACAGAGTTAAACAGAGTTAAACAGAGGCAAGCAGAGTTAAACAGAGGTACACAGATGCAAACAGAGTTAAACAGCGTTAAACAGAGGCATACAGAGTTCAACAGAGTTAAACACGGGCAAACAGATTTCAACAGAGTCAAACAGAGTTCAACAGAGTTCAACAGAGTTAAACAGAGGCAAACAGAGTTCAACAGAGTTAAACAGAGGTATACAGAGTTAAACAGAGTTGAACAGAGGCAAACAGAGTTAAATAGATTGAGACAGAGGCAAACAGAGTTGAGCAGAGATAAACAGATTTCAACAGATTTCAACAAAGGTAAACAGAGTGAAACAGAGTTAAACATAGGCAAACAGAGTTAAGCAGAGTTAAACAGAGGCAAAGAGAGGCGAACAGAGTTAAACAGAGTTACACATAGGCAAACAGAGTTAAACAGAGTTGAATAGAGGCAAACAGAGTTGAACAGAGTTAAACAGATGCAAACAGAGTTAAATGGAGTTCAACAGAGGCAAACAGAGTTAAATAGAGTTAAATGGAGGCAAACTGAGTTGAACAGAATTAAACTAAGGCAAACAGATTTAAACAGAGTTAAACAGAGTTGAACAGAGGCAAACAGAGTTAACAGAGTTAAACAGAGACAAACAGAGTTAAACAGAGATAAACAGAGTTAAACAGAGGTAAAGAGAGGCGAACAGAGTTAAACAGAGTTAAACATAAGCAAACAGAGTTCAACAGAGTTGAACAGAGTCAAACAGAGTTAACCAGAGTTAAACAGAGGCAAACAGAGTTAAACAGCGTTAAACAGAGGCAAACAGAGTTAAATAGAGTTAAACAGAGGCAAACAAAGTTTAGCATAGTTAAACAGAGGCAAACAGAGTGAAATACAGTTCCACAGAGGCAAACAGAGTTCAATAGAGTTAATCAGAGGCATACAGAGTTCAACACAGTTAAACACGGGCAATCAGAGGGAAACAGAGTGAAACAGAGTTAAAGAGAGGCATACAGAGTTCAACAGAGTTGAACAGAGTTAAATAGAGGCAAACAGAAGGAAACAGAGTGAAACAGAGTTAGACGGAGGCATACAGCATTAAACAGAGTTGAACAGAGGCATACAGAGTCAAATAGATTGAAACAGAGGCAAACAGAGTTGAACAAAGATAAAAAGTGTTCAACAGAGTTAAACACATGTAAACAGATGGAAACTAAGTGAAACAGAATTAAACCGAGGCAAACAGAGTTAAACAGAGTTGAACAGAGGCAAACAGAGTTAACAGAGTTAAACAGAGGCAAACAGAGTTAAACAGAGATAAACAGAGTTAAACAGAGGTAAAGAGAGGCGAACAGAGATAAACAGAGTTAAACATAAGCAAACAGAGTTCAACAGAGTTGAACAGAGGCAAACAGAGTTAACCAGAGTTAAACAGAGGCAAACAGAGTTACACAGAGTTAAAAAGAGTTAAACAGAGGCAAACAGAGTTAAACAGCGTTAAACAGAGGCAAACAGAGTTCAATAGAGTTAAACAGAGGCATACCGAGTTAAGCAGAGTTAAACAGAGGCATACAGAGTTAAACAGAGATAAACAGATGCAATCAGAGTTAAACAGCGTTAAACAGAGGCATACAGAGTTCAACAGAGTTAAACACGGGCAAACAGAGGCAAACAGCGTTCAACAGAGACAAACAGAGTTCAACAGAGTTAAACAGAGTTAAACAGAGGCATACAGAGTTAAACAGAGTTGAACAGAGGCAAACAGAGTTAAATAGATTGAGACAGAGGCAAACAGAGTTGAACAGAGATAAACAGATTTCAACAGATTTAAACACAGGTAAACAGTGGGTAACAGAGTGAAACAGAGTTAAACCGAGGCAAACAGAGTTAAACAGAGCTGAACAGAGGTAAACAGAGTTAAACAGAGTTAAACAGAGTGAAACAGAGGCAAAGAGAGGCGAACAGAGTTAAACAGAGTTAAACATAGGCAAGCAGAGTTAAACAGAGTTAAACAGTGGTAAACAGAGTGAAACAGTGTTAAAGAGAGGCAAACTGAGGAAAAAAGAGGCAAACAGAGTTAAACAGAGTTAAACAGAGTTGAACAGAGGCAAACAGAGTTAAACAGAGTTAAACAGAGTTAAACAGATGCAAACAGAGTGAAACAGAATTAGACGGAGGCATACAGCTTTAAACAGAGTTGAACAGAGGCATACAGAGTCAAATAGATTGAAACAGAGGCAAACAGAGTTGAACAGAGATAAAAAGTGTTCAACAGAGTTAAACACATGCAAACAGATGGAAACGAAGTGAAACAGAGTTAAACCGAGGCAAACAGAGTTAAACAGAGTTGAACAGAGGCAAACAGAGTTAACAGAGTTAAACAGAGACAAACAGAGTTAAACAGAGATAAACAGAGTTAAACAGAGGTAAAGAGAGGCGAACAGAGTTAAACAGAGTTGAACATAAGCAAACAGAGTTCAACAGAGTTGAACAGAGGCAAACAGAGTTAACCAGAGTTAAACAGTGGCAAACATAGTTAAAAAGAATTAATCAGAGAAAAACAGAGTTAAATAGATTGAAACAGAGGCAAACAGAGTTCAACAGAGTTAAACGGTTCTACGGAGTTAAACAGAGTTAAACAGAGGCAAACAGAGGGAAACAGAGTGAACCAGAGTTAGACGGAGGCATACAGCTTTAAACAGAGTTGAACAGAGGCAAACAGAGTCAAATAGATTGACACAGAGGCAAACAGAGTTGAACAGAGATAAAAAGAGTTCAACAGAGTTAAACACATGTCAACAGAGGCAAACAGAGTGAAACAGAATTAAACCGAGGCAAACAGAGTTAAACAGAGTTGAACAGAGGCAAACAGAGTTAAACAGAGTAAACAGAGGCAAACAGTGTTAAACAGAGAGAAACAGTGTTAAACCGAGTTCAACAGAGGCAAACAGAGTTCAACAGATATAAACAGATTTCAGCAGAGTTAAACCGAGTTAAACAGAGGTAAACAGTGGGAAACAGAGTGAAACAGAGTTAAACAGAGGCAGGCAGAGTTAAACAGAGTTGACCAGAGGCAAACAGAGTTAAATAGATTGAAACAGAGGGAAACAGAGTTGAACAGAGATATCAGAGTTCAACAGAGTTAAACAGAGTTAAACAGATGCAAACAGAGTTCAACAGAGGCAAACAGAGTTAAACAGCGTTAAACAGAGGCAGATAGAGTTAAATAGAGTTAAACAGAGTCAAACAGAGTTAATCAGAATTAAACAGAGGCAAACAGAGTTAAATAGATTGAAACAGAGGCAAACAGAGTTGAACAGAGATAAAAAGAGTTCAACAGAATTAAACAGAGTTAAACAGAGGCAAACAGAGGGAAACAGAGGCAAACAGAGTTAGACGGAGGCATACAGCGTTAAACAGAGTTGAACAGAGGCAAACAGAGTCAAATAGATTGACACAGAGGCAAACAGAGTTGAACAGAGATAAAAAGAGTACAACAGAGTTAAACACATGTAAACAGAGGGAAACAGAGTGAAACAGAGTTAAACCGAGGCAAACAGAGTTAAACAGAGTTGAACAGCGGCAAACAGAGTTAAACAGAGTTAAACAGAGGCAAACAGTGTTAAACAGAGATGAACCGAGTTCAACAGATGTAAAGAGAGGCGAACAGAGTTAAACACAGTTAAACATAGGCAAACAGAGTTCAACAGAGTTGAAGAGAGGCAAACAGAGTTAAACAGATTTAAACAGAGTTAAACAGAGGCAAACAGATTTAAACAGAGGCAAAAAGAGTTCCAAAGAGTTAAACAGAGTTGAACAGAGGCAACCAGAGTTAAATAGATTGAAACAGATGCAAACAGAGTTGAACAGCGGCAAACAGAGTTCAACAGAGTTAAACACAGGTAAACAGAGGGAAACAGAGTGAAACAGAGTTAAACAGAGGCAAACAGAGTTCAACAGAGGTAAAAGAGTTAAACAGAGTTAAACAGAGGCAAACAGAGTTAAACAGCGTTAAACAGAGGCAAACAGAGTTAAATAGAGTTAAACAGTGGCAAACAGAGCTCAACAGAGACATACAGAGTTCAACAGAGTTAAACAGAGACAAACAGAGGGAAACAGAGTGAAACAGAGTTAAACAGAGGCATACAGAGTTAAATGGATTGAAATAGAGGCAAACAGAGTTGAACAGAGATAAACAGAGTTCAAAAGAGTTAAACAGAGGTAAACAGAGGGAAACAGAGTGAAACAGAATTAAACCAAGGCAAACAGAGTTGAACAGATTTGAACAGAGGCAAACAGAGTTAAATAGAGTTAAACAGTGGCAAACATAGTTAAAAAGAATTAATCAGAGAAAAAACAGAGTTAAATAGATTGAAACAGAGGCAAACAGAGTTCAACAGAGTTAAACAGTTCTACGGAGTTAAACAGAGTTAAACAGAGGCAAACAGAGGGAAACAGAGTGAACCAGAGTTAGACGGAGGCATACAGCTTTAAACAGAGTTGAACAGAGGCAAACAGAGTCAAATAGATTGAAACAGAGGCAAACAGAGTTGAACAGAGATAAAAAGAGTTCAACAGAGTTAAACACATGTCAACAGAGGCAAACAGAGTGAAACAGAATTAAACCGAGGCAAACAGAGTTAAACAGAGTTGAACAGAGGCAAACAGAGTTAAACAGAGTAAACAGAGGCAAACAGTGTTAAACAGAGATAAACAGTGTTAAACCGAGTTCAACAGAGGCAAACAGAGTTCAACAGAGATAAACAGATTTCAGCAGAGTTAAACCGAGTTAAACAGAGGTAAACAGATGCAAACAGAGTTCAACAGAGGCAAACAGAGTTAAACAGCGTTAAACAGAGGCAAATAGAGTTAAATAGAGTTAAACAGAGTCAAACAGAGTTAATCAGAATTAAACAGAGGCAAACAGAGTTAAATAGATTGAAACAGAGGCAAACAGAGTTCAACAGAGATAAAAAGTGTTCAACAGAATTAAACAGAGTTAAACAGAGGCAAACAGAAGGAAACAGAGTGAAACAGAGTTAGACGGAGGCATACAGCATTAAACAGAGTTGAACAGAGGCATACAGAGTCAAATAGATTGAAACAGAGGCAAACAGAGTTGAACAAAGATAAAAAGTGTTCAACAGAGTTAAACACATGTAAACAGATGGAAACTAAGTGAAACAGAATTAAACCGAGGCAAACAGAGTTAAAAAGAGTTGAACAGAGGCAAACAGAGTTAACAGAGTTAAACAGAGGCAAACAGAGTTAAACAGAGATAAACAGAGTTAAACAGAGGTAAAGAGAGGCGAACAGAGATAAACAGAGTTAAACATAAGCAAACAGAGTTCAACAGAGTTGAACAGAGGCAAACAGAGTTAACCAGAGTTAAACAGAGGCAAACAGAGTTACACAGAGTTAAAAAGAGTTAAACAGAGGCAAACAGAGTTAAACAGCGTTAAACAGAGGCAAACAGAGTTCAATAGAGTTAAACAGAGGCAAACAGAGTTTAGCCGAGTGAAATAGAGGCAAACAGAATTAAATAGAGTTCGACAGAGGCAAACAGAGTTCAATAGAGTTAATCAGAGGCATACAGAGTTCAACACAGTTAAACACGGGCAATCAGAGGGAAACAGAGTGTAACAGAGTTAAACAGAGGCATACCGAGTTAAGCAGAGTTAAACAGAGGCATACAGAGTTAAACAGAGATAAACAGATGCAATCAGAGTTAAACAGCGTTAAACAGAGGCATACAGAGTTCAACGGAGTTAAACACGGGCAAACAGAGGCAAACAGCGTTCAACAGAGACAAACAGAGTTCAACAGAGTTAAACAGAGTTAAACAGAGGCATACAGAGTTAAACAGAGTTGAACAGAGGCAAACAGAGTTAAATAGATTGAGACAGAGGCAAACAGAGTTGAACAGAGATAAACAGATTTCAACAGATTTAAACACAGGTAAACAGAGGGTAACAGAGTGAAACAGAGTTAAACCGAGGCAAACAGAGTTAAACAGAGCTGAACAGAGGTAAACAGAGTTAAACAGAGTTAAACAGAGTGAAACAGAGGCAAAGAGAGGCGAACAGAGTTAAACAGAGTTAAACATAGGCAAGCAGAGTTAAACAGAGTTAAACAGTGGCAAACAGAGTGAAACAGTGTTAAAGAGAGGCAAACTGAGGAAAAAAAGAGGCAAACAGAGTTAAACAGAGTTAAACAGAGTTGAACAGAGGCAAACAGAGTTAAACAGAGTTAAACAGAGTTAAACAGATGCAAACAGAGTGAAACAGAATTAGACGGAGGCATACAGCTTTAAACAGAGTTGAACAGAGGCATACAGAGTCAAATAGATTGAAACAGAGGCAAACAGAGTTGAACAGAGATAAAAAGTGTTCAACAGAGTTAAACACATGCAAACAGATGGAAACGAAGTGAAACAGAGTTAAACCGAGGCAAACAGAGTTAAACAGAGTTGAACAGAGGCAAACAGAGTTAACAGAGTTAAACAGAGACAAACAGAGTTAAACAGAGATAAACAGAGTTAAACAGAGGTAAAGAGAGGCGAACAGAGTTAAACAGAGTTGAACATAAGCAAACAGAGTTCAACAGAGTTGAACAGAGGCAAACAGAGTTAACCAGAGTTAAACAGTGGCAAACATAGTTAAAAAGAATAAATCAGAGAAAAACAGAGTTAAATAGATTGAAACAGAGGCAAACAGAGTTCAACAGAGTTAAACGGTTCTACGGAGTTAAACAGAGTTAAACAGAGGCAAACAGAGGGAAACAGAGTGAACCAGAGTTAGACGGAGGCATACAGCTTTAAACAGAGTTGAACAGAGGCAAACAGAGTCAAATAGATTGACACAGAGGCAAACAGAGTTGAACAGAGATAAAAAGAGTTCAACAGAGTTAAACACATGTCAACAGAGGCAAACAGAGTGAAACAGAATTAAACCGAGGCAAACAGAGTTAAACAGAGTTGAACAGAGGCAAACAGAGTTAAACAGAGTAAACAGAGGCAAACAGTGTTAAACAGAGAGAAACAGTGTTAAACCGAGTTCAACAGAGGCAAACAGAGTTCAACAGATATAAACAGATTTCAGCAGAGTTAAACCGAGTTAAACAGAGGTAAACAGTGGGAAACAGAGTGAAACAGAGTTAAACAGAGGCAGGCAGAGTTAAACAGAGTTGACCAGAGGCAAACAGAGTTAAATAGATTGAAACAGAGGGAAACAGAGTTGAACAGAGATATCAGAGTTCAACAGAGTTAAACAGAGTTAAACAGATGCAAACAGAGTTCAACAGAGGCAAACAGAGTTAAACAGCGTTAAACAGAGGCAGATAGAGTTAAATAGAGTTAAACAGAGTCAAACAGAGTTAATCAGAATTAAACAGAGGCAAACAGAGTTAAATAGATTGAAACAGAGGCAAACAGAGTTGAACAGAGATAAAAAGAGTTCAACAGAATTAAACAGAGTTAAACAGAGGCAAACAGAGGGAAACAGAGGCAAACAGAGTTAGACGGAGGCATACAGCATTAAACAGAGTTGAACAGAGGCATACAGAGTCAAATAGATTGAAACAGAGGCAAACAGAGTTGAACAGAGATAAAAAGAGTTCAACAGAGTTAAACACATGTAAACAGAGGGAAACAGAGTGAAACAGAGTTAAACCGAGGCAAACAGAGTTAAACAGAGTTGAACAGCGGCAAACAGAGTTAAACAGAGTTAAACAGAGGCAAACAGTGTTAAACAGAGATGAACCGAGTTCAACAGATGTAAAGAGAGGCGAACAGAGTTAAACACAGTTAAACATAGGCAAACAGAGTTCAACAGAGTTGAACAGAGGCAAACAGAGTTAAACAGATTTAAACAGAGTTAAACAGAGGCAAACAGATTTAAACAGAGGCAAAAAGAGTTCTAAAGAGTTAAACAGAGTTGAACAGAGGCAACCAGAGTTAAATAGATTGAAACAGATGCAAACAGAGTTGAACAGAGTTGAACAGCGGCAAACAGAGTTCAACAGAGTTAAACACAGGTAAACAGAGGGAAACAGAGTGAAACAGAGTTAAACAGAGGCAAACAGAGTTCAACAGAGGTAAAAGAGTTAAACAGAGTTAAACAGAGGCAAACAGAGTTAAACAGCGTTAAACAGAGGCAAACAGAGTTAAATAGAGTTAAACAGTGGCAAACAGAGCTCAACAGAGACATACTGAGTTCAACAGAGTTAAACAGAGACAAACAGAGGGAAACAGAGTGAAACAGAGTTAAACAGAGGCATACAGAGTTAAATGGATTGAAATAGAGGCAAACAGAGTTGAACAGAGATAAACAGAGTTCAAAAGAGTTAAACAGAGGTAAACAGAGGGAAACAGAGTGAAACAGAATTAAACCAAGGCAAACAGAGTTGAACAGATTTGAACAGAGGCAAACAGAGTTAAATAGAGTTAAACAGTGGCAAACATAGTTAAAAAGAATTAATCAGAGAAAAAACAGAGTTAAATAGATTGAAACAGAGGCAAACAGAGTTCAACAGAGTTCAACAGTTCTACGGAGTTAAACAGAGTTAAACAGAGGCAAACAGAGGGAAACAGAGTGAACCAGAGTTAGACGGAGGCATACAGCTTTAAACAGAGTTGAACAGAGGCAAACAGAGTCAAATAGATTGAAACAGAGGCAAACAGAGTTAAACAGAGTTGAACAGAGGCAAACAGAGTTAAACAGAGTTAAACAGTGGCAAACATAAGCAAACAGAGTTCAACAGAGTTGAACAGAGGCAAATAGAGTTAACCAGAGTTAAACAGAGGCAAACAGAGTTACACAGAGTTAAAAAGAGTTAAACAGAGGCAAACAGAGCTAAATAGAGTTAAACAGAGGCAAACAGAGTTAAATAGAGTTTAGCAGAGGCAAACAGAGTTAAACAGAGTTAAACACAGGTAAAGAGAGATGAACAGGCTTAAACAGTGTTAAACGTAGGCAAGCAGAGTTCAACAGAGTTAAACAGAGTTAATCAGAGGGAAACAGATGGAAACTGAGTCAAACAGAGTTATACAGAGGCAAACAGAGTGAAACAGCGTTAAACAGTGGCAAACAGAGTTAAATAGAGTTAAACAGAGGCAAACAGAGTTAAACAGAGGCAAACAGAGTTAGACAGAGGCAAAAATAGTTCAACAGAGTTAAAGAGAGGATTAAAGAGTTAAACAGAGTGAAACAGGCAAACAGATTTACACAGCGATAAACAGAAGCAAACAAAGTTAAATAGAGTTAAATAGAGGCAAACAGAGTTAAACAGAATTAAACTGAGGCAAACAGAGTTAAACAGAGAAAAACAGAGGCAAACAGAGCTAAACAGAGTTAAACAGAGGCAAGAAGAGTTCAACAGAGTTAAACAGATGCAAACAGAGTTGAACAGAGATAAACAGAGTTAAACAGAGGTACAGAGAGGCGAACAGATTTAAACAGTGTTAAACATAAGCAAGCAGAGTTCAACAGAGTTGAACAGAGGCAAACAGAGATAACCAGAGTTAAACAGAGGCAAACAGAGTTACACAGAGTTAAACAGAGGCAAACAGAGTTAAACAGCGTTAAACAGAGGCAAACAGAGTTAAATAGAGTTAATCAGAGGCAAACAGAGTTTAACAGAGTTAAACAGAGGCAAACAGAGTTAAATAGAGTTGAACACTGGCAAACAGAGTTAAACAGAATGAAACAGAGGCAAACAGAGTTAAACAGCGTTAAACAGAGGCAAACAGAGTTAAATAGAGCTGAACAGTGGCAAACAGAGTTAAACAGAATTAAAAAGAGGCAAACTGAGTCAAATAGATTGAAACAGAGGCAAACAGAGTTGAACAGAGATAAAAAGAGTTCAACAGAGTTAAACACATGTCAACAGAGGCAAACAAAGTGAAACAGAATTAAACCGAGGCAAACAGAGTTAAACAGAGTTGAACAGAGGCAAACAGAGTTAAACAGAGTAAACAGAGGCAAACAGTGTTAAACAGAGATAAACAGTGTTAAACCGAGTTCAACAGAGGCAAACAGAGTTCAACAGAGATAAACAGATTTCAGCAGAGTTACACCGAGTTAAACAGAGGTAAACAGATGCAAACAGAGTTCAACAGAGGCAAACAGAGTTAAACAGCGTTAAACAGAGGCAAATAGAGTTAAATAGAGTTAAACAGAGTCAAACTGAGTTAATCAGAATTAAACAGAGGCAAACAGAGTTAAATAGATTGAAACAGAGGCAAACAGAGTTGAACAGAGATAAAAAGAGTTCAACAGAATTAAACAGAGTTAAACAGAGGCAAACAGAGGGAAACAGAGGCAAACAGAGTTAGACGGAGGCATACAGCGTTAAACAGAGTTGAGCAGAGGCAAACAGAGTCAAATAGATTGAAACAGAGGCAAACAGAGTTGAACAGAGAAAAAAGGATTAAACAGAGTTAAACACATGTAAACAGAGGGAAACAGAGTGAAACAGAGTTAAACCGAGGCAAACAGAGTTAAACAGAGTTGAACAGCGGCAAACAGAGTTAAACAGAGTTAAACAGAGGCAAACAGTGTTAAACAGAGATGAACCGAGTTCAACAGATGTAAAGAGAGGCGAACAGAGTTAAACACAGTTAAACATAGGCAAACAGAGTTCAACAGAGTTGAACAGAGGCAAACAGAGTTAAACAGATTTAAACAGAGTTAAACGGAGGCAAACAGATTTAAACAGAGGCAAAAAGAGTTCCAAAGAGTTAAACAGAGTTGAACAGAGGCAACCAGAGTTAAATAGATTGAAACAGATGCAAACAGAGTTGAACAGAGATAAACAGAGTTCAACAGAGTTAAACACAGGTAAACAGAGGGAAACACAGTGAAACGGAGTAAAACCGAGGCAAACAGAGTTGAAGTGAGTTGAACAGAGGCAAACAGAGTTAAACAGAGTCAAACAGAGGTAAAGAGAGACGAACAGAGTTAAACAGAGTTAAATGTAGGCAAGCAGAGTTCAACAGAGTTAAACAGAGGGAAACAGATGGAAACTGAATCAAACAGAGTTAAACAGAGCCATACAGAGTTAAACAGAGTTAAAAAGAGTTGAACAGAGGCAAACAGAATGAAACAGAGTTAAACAGAGGCAGAGGTAAACAGAGGCAAACAGAGTTCAACAGAGTTAAACAGAGGATTTGAGAGTTAAACAGAGTTAAACAGAGGCAAACAGAGTTAAACAGCGTTAAACAGAATCAAACAGAGTTACCTGGAGTTGAACAGTGGCAAACAGATTTAAACAGAATTAAACAGAGGCAAACAGAGTTAAATAGATTGGAACAGAGGCAAACAGAGTTCAACAGAGACATACAGAGTTCAACAGAGTTAAGCAGAGGGAAACAGAGTTAAACAGATGCATACAGAGTTAAACAGAGTTAAACAGAGGCATACAGAGTTAAACAGAGTTAAACAGACGCAAACAGAGTTGAACAGAGATAAACAGAGTTCAACAGAGTTAAACACATGTAAACAGATGGAAACTAAGTGATACAGAGTTAAACCGAGGCAAACAGAGTTAAACAGAGTTGAACAGAGGCAAACAGAGTTAACAGAGTTAAACAGAGACAAACAGAGTTAAACAGAGATAAACAGAGTTAAACAGAGGTAAAGAGAGGCGAACAGAGTTAAACTGAGTTAAACATAAGGAAACAGAGTTCAACAGAGTTGAACAGAGGCAAACAGATTTAACCAGAGTTAAACAGTGGCAAACATAGTTAAAAAGATTTAATCAGAGAAAAACAGAGTTAAATAGATTGAAACAGAGGCAAACAGAGTTCAACAGAGTTAAACAGTTCTACGGAGTTAAACAGAGTTAAACAGAGGCAAACAGAGGGAAACAGAGTGAACCAGAGTTAGACGGAGGCATACAGCTTTAAACAGAGTTGAACAGAGGCAAACAGAGTCAAATAGATTGACACAGAGGCAAACAGAGTTGAACAGAGATAAAAAGAGTTCAACAGAGTTAAACACATGTCAACAGAGGCAAACAGAGTGAAACAGAATTAAACCGAGCCAAACAGAGTTAAACAGAGTTGAACAGAGGCAAACAGAGTTAAACAGAGCAAACAGAGGCAAACAGTGTTAAACAGAGAGAAACAGTGTTTAACCGAGTTCAACAGAGGCAAACAGAGTTCAACAGATATAAACAGATTTCAGCAGAGTTAAACCGAGTTAAACAGAGGTAAACAGTGGGAAACAGAGTGAAACAGAGTTAAACAGAGGCAGGCAGAGTTAAACAGAGTTGACCAGAGGCAAACAGAGTTAAATAGATTGAAACAGAGGGAAACAGAGTTGAACAGAGATATCAGAGTTCAACAGAGTTAAACAGAGTTAAACAGATGCAAACAGAGTTCAACAGAGGCAAACAGAGTTAAACAGCGTTAAACAGAGGCAAATAGAGTTAAATAGAGTTAAACAGAGTCAAACATAGTTAATCAGAATTAAACAGAGGCAAACAGAGTTAAATAGATTGAAACAGAGGCAAACAGTGTTGAACAGAGATAAAAAGAGTTGAACAGAATTAAACAGAGTTACACAGAGGCAAATAGAGGGAAACAGAGGCAAACAGAGTTAGACGGAGTCATACAGCGTTAAACAGAGTTGAGCAGAGGCAAACAGAGTCAAATAGATTGAAAAAGAGGCAAACAGAGTTCAACAGAGACATACAGCGTTCAACAGAGTTACACAGAGGCAAACAGAGGGAAATAGAGTGAAACAGAGTTAAACAGAGGCATACAGAGTTAAACGGAGTTAAACAGAGGCATAGAGTTAAACAGAGATAAACAGATGCAAACAGAGTTAAACAGCGTTAAACAGAGGCATACGGAGTTCAACAGAGTTAAACACGGGCAAACAGAGGCAAACAGAGTTCAACAGAGACAAACAGAGTTCAACAGAGTTAAACAGAGTTAAACAGAGGCATACAGAGTTAAACAGAGATAAACAGATGCAAACAGAGTTAAACAGCGTTAAACAGAGGCATACAGAGTTCAACAGAGTTAAACACGGGCAAACAGAGGCAAACAGAGTTCAACAGAGACAAACAGAGTTCAACAGAGTTAAACAGAGGCATACAGAGTTAAACAGAGTTGAACAGAGGCAAACAGAGTTAAATAGATTGAGACAGAGGCAAATAGAGTTGAACGGAGATAATCAGATTTCAACAGATCTAAGCACAGGTAAACAGAGGGTAACAGAGTGAAACAGAGTTAAACCGAGGCAAACAGAGTTAAACAGAGCTGAACAGAGGTAAGCAGAGTTAAACAGAGTTAAACAGAGTGAAACAGAGGCAAAGAGAGGCGAACAGAGTTAAACAGAGTTAAACATAGGCAAACAGAGTTAAACAGAGGTAAACAGAGGCAAACAGAGTTAAACAGAGTTGAACAGAGGCAAACAAGTTAAACAGAGTTAAACAGATGCAAACAGAGTGAAACAGAGTAAAACAGAGGTATACAGAGTTAAACAGATTTAAACAGAGGCATACAGAGTTAAACAGAGGTAAACAGAGGCATACAGAGTTCAACAGAGTTAAACACGGGCAAACAGAGTTCAACAGAGTCAAACAGAGTTCAACAGAGTTAAACAGAGTTAAACAGAGGTATACAGAGTTAAACAGAGTTGAATAGAGGCAAACAGAGTTAAATAGATTGAGACAGAGGCAAACAGAGTTGAACAGAGATAAACAGATTTCAACAGATTCAAACAAAGGTAAACAGAGGGAAACAGAGTTAAACAGAGGCAAACAGAGTTAAACAGCGTTAAACAGAGGCAAACAGAGTTAAATAGAGTTAAACAGTGGTAAACAGAGCACAACAGAGACATACAGAGTTCAACAGAGTTAAACAGACACAAACAGAGGGAAACAGAGTGAAACAGAGTTAAACAGAGGCATACAGAGTTAAATGGATTGAAACAGAGGCAAACAGAGTTGAACAGAGATAAAAAGAGTTCAACAGAGTTAAACACATGTAAACAGAGGGAAACAGAGTGAAACAGAGTTAAACCGAGGCAAACAGAGTTAAACAGAGTTGAACAGCGGCAAACAGAGTTAAACAGAGTTAAACAGAGGCAAACAGTGTTAAACAGAGATGAACCAAGTTCAACAGATGTAAAGAGAGGCGAACAGAGTTAAACACAGTTAAACATAGGCAAAAAGAGTTCAACAGAGTTGAACAGAGGCAAACAGAGTTAAACAGATTTAAACAGAGTTAAACAGAGGCAAACAGATTTAAACAGAGGCAAAAAGAGTTCCAAAGAGTTAAACAGCGTTGAACAGAGGCAACCAGAGTTAAATAGATTGAAACAGATGCAAACAGAGTTGAACAGAGATAAACAGAGTTCAACAGAGTTAAACACAGGTAAACAGAGGGAAACAGAGTGAAACAGAGTAAAACCGAGGCAAACAGAGTTGAAGTGAGTTAAACCGAGGCAAACAGAGTTAAACAGAGTTGAACAGCGGCAAACAGAGTTAAACAGAGTTAAACAGAGGCAAACAGTGTTAAACAGAGATGAACCAAGTTCAACAGATGTAAAGAGAGGCGAACAGAGTTAAACACAGTTAAACATAGGCAAAAAGAGTTCAACAGAGTTGAACAGAGGCAAACAGAGTTAAACAGATTTAAACAGAGTTAAACAGAGGCAAACAGATTTAAACAGAGGCAAAAAGAGTTCCAAAGAGTTAAACAGCGTTGAACAGAGGCAACCAGAGTTAAATAGATTGAAACAGATGCAAACAGAGTTGAACAGAGATATCAGAGTTCAACAGAGTTAAACAGAGTTAAACAGATGCAAACAGAGTTCAACAGAGGCAAACAGAGTTAAACAGCGTTAAACAGAGGCAAATAGAGTTAAATAGAGTTAAACAGAGTCAAACATAGTTAATCAGAATTAAACAGAGGCAAACAGAGTTAAATAGATTGAAACAGAGGCAAACAGAGTTGAACAGAGATAAAAAGAGTTGAACAGAATTAAACAGAGTTACACAGAGGCAAATAGAGGGAAACAGAGGCAAACAGAGTTAGACGGAGTCATACAGCGTTAAACAGAGTTGAGCAGAGGCAAACAGAGTCAAATAGATTGAAACAGAGGCAAACAGAGTTGAACAGAGATAAGAAGAGTTCAACAGAGTTAAACACATGTAAACAGAGGGAAACAGAGTGAAACAGAGTTAAACCGAGGCAAACAGAGTTAAACAGAGTTGAACAGCGGCAAACAGAGTTAAACAGAGTTAAACAGAGGCAAACAGTGTTAAACAGAGATGAACCGAGTTCAACAGATATAAAGAGAGGCGAACAGAGTTAAACACAGTTAAACATAGGCAAACAGAGTTCAACAGAGTTGAACAGAGGCAAACAGAGTTAAACAGATTTAAACAGAGTTAAACAGAGGCAAACAGATTTAAACAGAGGCAAAAAGAGTTCCAAAGAGTTAAACAGAGTTGAACAGAGGCAACCAGAGTTCAATAGATTGAAACAGATGCAAACAGAGTTGAACAGAGATAAACAGAGTTCAACAGAGTTAAACACAGGTAAACAGAGGGAAACAGAGTGAAACAGAGTAAAACCGAGGCAAACAGAGTTGAAGTGAGTTGAACAGAGGCAAACAGAGTTAAACAGAGGCAAACAGAGTTAAACAGCGTTAAACAGAGGCAAACAGAGTTAAATAGAGTTAAACAGTGGCAAACAGAGCACAACAGAGACATACAGAGTTCAACAGAGTTAAACAGACACAAACAGAGGGAAACAGAGTGAAACAGAGTTAAACAGAGGCATACAGAGTTAAATGGATTGAAACAGAGGCAAACAGAGTTGAACAGAGATAAAAAGAGTTCAACAGAGTTAAACACATGTAAACAGAGGGAAACAGAGTGAAACAGAGTTAAACCGAGGCAAACAGAGTTAAACAGAGTTGAACAGCGGCAAACAAGAGTTAAACAGAGTTAAACAGAGGCAAACAGTGTTAAACAGAGATGAACCGAGTTCAACAGATGTAAAGAGAGGCGAACAGAGTTAAACACAGTTAAACATAGGCAAACAGAGTTCAACAGAGTTGAACAGAGGCAAACAGAGTTAAACAGATTTAAACAGAGTTAAACAGAGGCAAACAGATCTAAACAGAGGCAAAAAGAGTTCCAAAGAGTTAAACAGAGTTGAACAGAGGCAAACAGAGTTAAACAGAGTTAACAGTGGCAAACATAAGCAAACAGAGTTCAACAGAGTTGAACAGAGGCAAATAGAGTTAACCAGAGTTAAACAGAGGCAAACAGAGTTAAACAGCGTTAAACAGAGGCAAACAGAGCTAAATAGAGTTAAACAGAGGCAAATAGAGTTAAATAGAGTTTAGCAGAGGCAAACAGAGTTAAACAGAGTGAAACAGAGGCATACAGTGTTAAACAGAGTTAAACAGATGCAAACAGAGTTGAACAGAGATAAACAGAGTTCAACAGAGTTAAACACAGGTAAACAGAGGGAAACAGAGTCAAACCGAGGCAAACAGAGTTGAACAGAGTTGAACAGAGGCAAACAGAGTTAAACAGAGTTAAACACAGGTAAAGAGAGATGAACAGGCTTAAACAGTGTTAAACGTAGGCAAGCAGAGTTCAACAGAGTTAAACAGAGTTAATCAGAGGGAAACAGATGGAAACTGAGTCAAACAGAGTTATACAGAGGCAAACAGAGTGAAACAGCGTTAAACAGTGGCAAACAGAGTTAAATAGAGTTAAACAGAGGCAAACAGAGTTAACCAGAGGCAAACAGAGTTAGACAGAGGCAAAAATAGTTCAACAGAGTTAAAGAGAGGATTAAAGAGTTAAACAGAGTGAAACAGGCAAACAGATTTACACAGCGATAAATAGAAGCAAACAAAGTTAAATAGAGTTAAATAGAGGCAAACAGAGTTAAACAGAATTAAACTGAGGCAAACAGAGTTAAACAGAGAAAAACAGAGGCAAACAGAGCTAAACAGAGTTAAACAGAGGCAAGAAGAGTTCAACAGAGTTAAACAGATGCAAACAGAGTTGAACAGAGATAAACAGAGTTAAACAGAGGTACAGAGAGGCGAACAGAGTTAAACATAAGCAAACGAAGTTCAACAGAGTTGAACAGAGGCAAACAGAGATAACCAGAGTTAAACAGAGGCAAACAGAGTTACACAGAGTTAAACAGAGGCAAACAGAGTTGAACAGCGTTAAACAGAGGCAAACAGAGTTAAATAGAGTTAATCAGAGGCAAACAGAGTTTAACAGAGTTAAACAGAGGCAAACAGAGTTAAATAGAGTTGAACACTGGCAAACAGAGTTAAACAGAATGAAACAGAGGCAAACAGAGTTAAACAGCGTTAAACAGAGGCAAACAGAGTTAAATAGAGCTGAACAGTGGCAAACAGAGTTAAACAGAATTAAACAGAGGCAAACAGAGTTAAATTGATTGAAAAAGAGGCAAACAGAGTTCAACAGAGACATACAGCATTCAACAGAGTTAAACAGAGGCAAACAGAGGGAAATAGAGTGAAACAGAGTTAAACAGAGGCATACAGAGTTAAACGGAGTTAAACAGAGGCATACAGAGTTAAACAGAGATAAACAGATGCAAACAGAGTTAAACAGTGTTAAACAGAGGCATACAGAGTTCAACAGAGTTAAACACGGGCAAACAGAGGCAAACAGAGTTCAACAGAGACAAACAGAGTTCAACAGAGTTAAACAGAGTTAAACAGAGGCATACAGAGTTAAACAGAGATAAACAGATGCAAACAGAGTTAAACAGCGTTAAAGAGAGGCATACAGAGATCAACAGAGTTAAACACGGGCAAACAGAGGCAAACAGAGTTCAACAGAGACAAACAGAGTTCAACAGAGTTAAACAGAGGCATACAGAGTTAAACAGAGTTGAACAGAGGCAAACAGAGTTAAATAGATTGAGACAGAGGCAAACAGAGTTGAACGGAGATAATCAGATTTCAACAGATTTAAGCACAGGTAAACAGAGGGTAACAGAGTGAAACAGAGTTAAACCGAGGCAAACAGAGTTAAACAGAGCTGAACAGAGTGAAACAGAGGCAAAGAGAGGCGAACAGAGTTAAACAGAGTTGAACAGAGGCAAACAAGTTAAACAGAGTTAAACAGAGGCAAACAGAGTGAAACAGAGTAAAACAGAGGTATACAGAGTTAAACAGATTTAAACAGAGGCATACAGAGTTAAACAGAGGTAAACAGAGGCATACAGAGTTCAACAGAGTTAAACACGGGCAAACAGATTTCAACAGAGTTAAACAGAGTTAAACAGAGGTATACAGAGTTAAACAGAGTTGAACAGAGTCAAACAGAGTTAAATAAATTGAGACAGAGGCAAACAGAGTTGAGCAGAGATAAACAGATTTCAACAGATTTCAACAAAGGTAAACAGAGGGAAACAGAGTTAAACAGAGGCAAACAGAGTTAAGCAGAGTTAAACAGAGGCAAAGAGAGGCGAAAAGAGTTAAACAGAGTTAAACAGAGGCGAACAGAGTTAAACAGAGTTAAA
Organism: Isurus oxyrinchus; assembly: GCA_026770705.1. Classification (NCBI taxonomy): domain Eukaryota; kingdom Metazoa; phylum Chordata; class Chondrichthyes; order Lamniformes; family Lamnidae; genus Isurus; species Isurus oxyrinchus. The sequence continues at coordinate 151,408 of JANJGN010000867.1, read as the reverse complement.
CATAGGCAAACAGAGTTAAACAGAGTTGAATAGAGGCAAACTGAGTTGAACAGAGTTAAACAGATGCAAACAGATTTAAACATAGATGAACAGAGGCAAACAGATCTAAACAGAGTTAAACAGGGGCAAACATGTTTAAACAGATTTAAAGAGAGGCAAACAGAGTTGAACAGAGTTAAAAGAGGCATACAGAGTTAAAGAGTGTTAAACAGAGGCAAACAGAGTTAAACAGCGTTAAACGGAGGCAAACAGAGTTTAATAGAGTTAAACAGTGGCAAACAGAGTTAAACAGAATTAAACAGAGGCAAACAGAGTTAAATAGATTGAAACAGAGGCAAACAGAGTTCAACAGAGAAGAAAAGAGTTCAACAGAGGTAAACAGAGTTAAACAGAGGCAAACAGAGTTCAAAAGAGTTAAACAGAGTTAAACAGCGTTAAACAGAGGCAAACAGAGTTAAACAGAGTTGAACAGAGGCAAACAGAGTTAAACAGAGTTAAGCAGAGGCAAACAGAGTGAAACAGAGTTAAACAGAGGTAAGGAGAGACGAGCAGAGTTAGCAGAGTTAAACATAGGCAAGCAGAGTTCAGCAGAGTTAAACAGAGTTAAACAGAGGGAAACAGATGGAAACTGAGTGAAACAGAGTAAAACCGAGGGAAACAGAGTTAAACAGCGTTAAACAGAGGCAAACAGAGTTAAATAGAGTTAAACAGAGGCAAACGGAGTTGAACTGAAGTATACAGAGTTCAACAGAGTTAAACAGAGTTAAACAGATGGAAACTGAGTGAAAGAGAGTTAAACAGGGGCATACAGAGTTAAACAGAGTTGAACAGATGCAAACAGAGTTAAATAGACTGGAACAGTGGCAAACAGAGTTGAACAGAGATAAACAGAGTTCAACAGAGTTAAACACAGGTAAAGAGAGTGAAACAGAGTTAAACCGAGGCAAACAGAGTTAAATAGAGTTGAACAGAGGTAAACAGAGTTAAGCAGAGTTAAACAGAGTTAAACAGAGGAAAAGAGAGGCGAACAGAGTTAAACAGAGTCAAACAGAGGGAAACAGAGTGAAACAGAGTTAGACGGAGGCATACAGTGTTAAACAGATTTGAACAGAGGCAAACAGAGTTAAATAGAGTTAAACAGTGGCAAACAGAGTAAAACAGAATTAAACAGAGGCATACGGAGTTAAACAGAGTTAAACAGAGGAAAACAGAGTTAAACATAGGCAAGCAGAGTTCAACAGAGTTAAATAGAGTTAAACACAGGGAAACAGATGGAAACGGAGTGAAACAGAGTAAAACCGAGGCAAACAGCGTTAAACAGAGTTAAACAGCGTTAAACAGAGGCAAACGGAGTTAAACAGATTTAAACAGTGTTAAGCAGAGGTAAAGAGAGACGAACAGAGTTAAACAGAGTTAAACATAGGCAAGCAGAGTTCAACAGAGTTAATCAGAGTTAAACAGAGGGAAACAGATGGAAACTGAGTGAAACAGAGTTAAACAGAGGCAAACAGAGTTTAACAGCGTTAAAGAGAGGCAAGCAGAGTTAAATAGAGTTAAACAGAGGCAAATAGAGTTAAACAGAGTTAAACAGAGGCATACAGATTTAAACAGAGTTGAACATGGCACAAAGAGGTAAACAGAGTTCAAAAGAGGCAAACAGTGTTCAATAGAGTGAAACAGAGGCATGCAGAGTTAAACAGAGTTAACCAGAGGCAAACAGAGTTCAACAGAGATAAACTGAGTTCAACAGAGTTAAACAGAGTTAAACAGAGGCAAACAGAAGGAAACAGAGTGAAACAGAGTTAGACGGAGGCATACAGCGTTAAACAGAGTTGAACAGAGGCAAACAGAGTCAAATAGATTGAAACAGAGGCAAACAGAGTTGAACAGAGATAAAAAGAGTTCAACAGAGTTAAACAGCGGTAAACAGAGGCAAACAGAGTGAAACAGAGTTGAACAGCGGCAAACAGAGTTAAAACAGAGTTAAACAGAGGCAAACAGTGTTAAACAGAGATGAACCAAGTTCAACAGATGTAAAGAGAGGCGAACAGAGTTAAACACAGTTAAACATAGGCAAAAAGAGTTCAACAGAGTTGAACAGAGGCAAACAGAGTTAAACAGATTTAAACAGAGTTAAACAGAGGCAAACAGATTTAAACAGAGGCAAAAAGAGTTCCAAAGAGTTAAACAGCGTTGAACAGAGGCAACCAGAGTTAAATAGATTGAAACAGATGCAAACAGAGTTGAACAGAGATAAACAGAGTTCAACAGAGTTAAACACAGGTAAACAGAGGGAAACAGAGTGAAACAGAGTAAAACCGAGGCAAACAGAGTTGAAGTGAGTTAAACCGAGGCAAACAGAGTTAAACAGAGTTGAACAGCGGCAAACAGAGTTAAACAGAGTTAAACAGAGGCAAACAGTGTTAAACAGAGATGAACCAAGTTCAACAGATGTAAAGAGAGGCGAACAGAGTTAAACACAGTTAAACATAGGCAAAAAGAGTTCAACAGAGTTGAACAGAGGCAAACAGAGTTAAACAGATTTAAACAGAGTTAAACAGAGGCAAACAGATTTAAACAGAGGCAAAAAGAGTTCCAAAGAGTTAAACAGCGTTGAACAGAGGCAACCAGAGTTAAATAGATTGAAACAGATGCAAACAGAGTTGAACAGAGATATCAGAGTTCAACAGAGTTAAACAGAGTTAAACAGATGCAAACAGAGTTCAACAGAGGCAAACAGAGTTAAACAGCGTTAAACAGAGGCAAATAGAGTTAAATAGAGTTAAACAGAGTCAAACATAGTTAATCAGAATTAAACAGAGGCAAACAGAGTTTAAATAGATTGAAACAGAGGCAAACAGAGTTGAACAGAGATAAAAAGAGTTGAACAGAATTAAACAGAGTTACACAGAGGCAAATAGAGGGAAACAGAGGCAAACAGAGTTAGACGGAGTCATACAGCGTTAAACAGAGTTGAGCAGAGGCAAACAGAGTCAAATAGATTGAAACAGAGGCAAACAGAGTTGAACAGAGATAAGAAGAGTTCAACAGAGTTAAACACATGTAAACAGAGGGAAACAGAGTGAAACAGAGTTAAACCGAGGCAAACAGAGTTAAACAGAGTTGAACAGCGGCAAACAGAGTTAAACAGAGTTAAACAGAGGCAAACAGTGTTAAACAGAGATGAACCGAGTTCAACAGATATAAAGAGAGGCGAACAGAGTTAAACACAGTTAAACATAGGCAAACAGAGTTCAACAGAGTTGAACAGAGGCAAACAGAGTTAAACAGATTTAAACAGAGTTAAACAGAGGCAAACAGATTTAAACAGAGGCAAAAAGAGTTCCAAAGAGTTAAACAGAGTTGAACAGAGGCAACCAGAGTTCAATAGATTGAAACAGATGCAAACAGAGTTGAACAGAGATAAACAGAGTTCAACAGAGTTAAACACAGGTAAACAGAGGGAAACAGAGTGAAACAGAGTAAAACCGAGGCAAACAGAGTTGAAGTGAGTTGAACAGAGGCAAACAGAGTTAAACAGAGGCAAACAGAGTTAAACAGCGTTAAACAGAGGCAAACAGAGTTAAATAGAGTTAAACAGTGGCAAACAGAGCACAACAGAGACATACAGAGTTCAACAGAGTTAAACAGACACAAACAGAGGGAAACAGAGTGAAACAGAGTTAAACAGAGGCATACAGAGTTAAATGGATTGAAACAGAGGCAAACAGAGTTGAACAGAGATAAAAAGAGTTCAACAGAGTTAAACACATGTAAACAGAGGGAAACAGAGTGAAACAGAGTTAAACCGAGGCAAACAGAGTTAAACAGAGTTGAACAGCGGCAAACAGAGTTAAACAGAGTTAAACAGAGGCAAACAGTGTTAAACAGAGATGAACCGAGTTCAACAGATGTAAAGAGAGGCGAACAGAGTTAAACACAGTTAAACATAGGCAAACAGAGTTCAACAGAGTTGAACAGAGGCAAACAGAGTTAAACAGATTTAAACAGAGTTAAACAGAGGCAAACAGATCTAAACAGAGGCAAAAAGAGTTCCAAAGAGTTAAACAGAGTTGAACAGAGGCAAACAGAGTTAAACAGAGTTAAACAGTGGCAAACATAAGCAAACAGAGTTCAACAGAGTTGAACAGAGGCAAATAGAGTTAACCAGAGTTAAACAGAGGCAAACAGAGTTAAACAGCGTTAAACAGAGGCAAACAGAGCTAAATAGAGTTAAACAGAGGCAAATAGAGTTAAATAGAGTTTAGCAGAGGCAAACAGAGTTAAACAGAGTGAAACAGAGGCATACAGTGTTAAACAGAGTTAAACAGATGCAAACAGAGTTGAACAGAGATAAACAGAGTTCAACAGAGTTAAACACAGGTAAACAGAGGGAAACAGAGTCAAACCGAGGCAAACAGAGTTGAACAGAGTTGAACAGAGGCAAACAGAGTTAAACAGAGTTAAACACAGGTAAAGAGAGATGAACAGGCTTAAACAGTGTTAAACGTAGGCAAGCAGAGTTCAACAGAGTTAAACAGAGTTAATCAGAGGGAAACAGATGGAAACTGAGTCAAACAGAGTTATACAGAGGCAAACAGAGTGAAACAGCGTTAAACAGTGGCAAACAGAGTTAAATAGAGTTAAACAGAGGCAAACAGAGTTAACCAGAGGCAAACAGAGTTAGACAGAGGCAAAAATAGTTCAACAGAGTTAAAGAGAGGATTAAAGAGTTAAACAGAGTGAAACAGGCAAACAGATTTACACAGCGATAAATAGAAGCAAACAAAGTTAAATAGAGTTAAATAGAGGCAAACAGAGTTAAACAGAATTAAACTGAGGCAAACAGAGTTAAACAGAGAAAAACAGAGGCAAACAGAGCTAAACAGAGTTAAACAGAGGCAAGAAGAGTTCAACAGAGTTAAACAGATGCAAACAGAGTTGAACAGAGATAAACAGAGTTAAACAGAGGTACAGAGAGGCGAACAGAGTTAAACATAAGCAAACGAAGTTCAACAGAGTTGAACAGAGGCAAACAGAGATAACCAGAGTTAAACAGAGGCAAACAGAGTTACACAGAGTTAAACAGAGGCAAACAGAGTTGAACAGCGTTAAACAGAGGCAAACAGAGTTAAATAGAGTTAATCAGAGGCAAACAGAGTTTAACAGAGTTAAACAGAGGCAAACAGAGTTAAATAGAGTTGAACACTGGCAAACAGAGTTAAACAGAATGAAACAGAGGCAAACAGAGTTAAACAGCGTTAAACAGAGGCAAACAGAGTTAAATAGAGCTGAACAGTGGCAAACAGAGTTAAACAGAATTAAACAGAGGCAAACAGAGTTAAATTGATTGAAAAAGAGGCAAACAGAGTTCAACAGAGACATACAGCATTCAACAGAGTTAAACAGAGGCAAACAGAGGGAAATAGAGTGAAACAGAGTTAAACAGAGGCATACAGAGTTAAACGGAGTTAAACAGAGGCATACAGAGTTAAACAGAGATAAACAGATGCAAACAGAGTTAAACAGTGTTAAACAGAGGCATACAGAGTTCAACAGAGTTAAACACGGGCAAACAGAGGCAAACAGAGTTCAACAGAGACAAACAGAGTTCAACAGAGTTAAACAGAGTTAAACAGAGGCATACAGAGTTAAACAGAGATAAACAGATGCAAACAGAGTTAAACAGCGTTAAAGAGAGGCATACAGAGATCAACAGAGTTAAACACGGGCAAACAGAGGCAAACAGAGTTCAACAGAGACAAACAGAGTTCAACAGAGTTAAACAGAGGCATACAGAGTTAAACAGAGTTGAACAGAGGCAAACAGAGTTAAATAGATTGAGACAGAGGCAAACAGAGTTGAACGGAGATAATCAGATTTCAACAGATTTAAGCACAGGTAAACAGAGGGTAACAGAGTGAAACAGAGTTAAACCGAGGCAAACAGAGTTAAACAGAGCTGAACAGAGTGAAACAGAGGCAAAGAGAGGCGAACAGAGTTAAACAGAGTTGAACAGAGGCAAACAAGTTAAACAGAGTTAAACAGAGGCAAACAGAGTGAAACAGAGTAAAACAGAGGTATACAGAGTTAAACAGATTTAAACAGAGGCATACAGAGTTAAACAGAGGTAAACAGAGGCATACAGAGTTCAACAGAGTTAAACACGGGCAAACAGATTTCAACAGAGTTAAACAGAGTTAAACAGAGGTATACAGAGTTAAACAGAGTTGAACAGAGTCAAACAGAGTTAAATAAATTGAGACAGAGGCAAACAGAGTTGAGCAGAGATAAACAGATTTCAACAGATTTCAACAAAGGTAAACAGAGGGAAACAGAGTTAAACAGAGGCAAACAGAGTTAAGCAGAGTTAAACAGAGGCAAAGAGAGGCGAAAAGAGTTAAACAGAGTTAAACAGAGGCGAACAGAGTTAAACAGAGTTAAACATAGGCAAACAGAGTTAAACAGAGTTGAATAGAGGCAAACTGAGTTGAACAGAGTTAAACAGATGCAAACAGATTTAAACATAGATGAACAGAGGCAAACAGATCTAAACAGAGTTAAACAGGGGCAAACATGTTTAAACAGATTTAAAGAGAGGCAAACAGAGTTGAACAGAGTTAAAAGAGGCATACAGAGTTAAAGAGTGTTAAACAGAGGCAAACAGAGTTAAACAGCGTTAAACGGAGGCAAACAGAGTTTAATAGAGTTAAACAGTGGCAAACAGAGTTAAACAGAATTAAACAGAGGCAAACAGAGTTAAATAGATTGAAACAGAGGCAAACAGAGTTCAACAGAGAAGAAAAGAGTTCAACAGAGGTAAACAGAGTTAAACAGAGGCAAACAGAGTTCAAAAGAGTTAAACAGAGTTAAACAGCGTTAAACAGAGGCAAACAGAGTTAAACAGAGTTGAACAGAGGCAAACAGAGTTAAACAGAGTTAAGCAGAGGCAAACAGAGTGAAACAGAGTTAAACAGAGGTAAGGAGAGACGAGCAGAGTTAGCAGAGTTAAACATAGGCAAGCAGAGTTCAGCAGAGTTAAACAGAGTTAAACAGAGGGAAACAGATGGAAACTGAGTGAAACAGAGTAAAACCGAGGGAAACAGAGTTAAACAGCGTTAAACAGAGGCAAACAGAGTTAAATAGAGTTAAACAGAGGCAAACGGAGTTGAACTGAAGTATACAGAGTTCAACAGAGTTAAACAGAGTTAAACAGATGGAAACTGAGTGAAAGAGAGTTAAACAGGGGCATACAGAGTTAAACAGAGTTGAACAGATGCAAACAGAGTTAAATAGACTGGAACAGTGGCAAACAGAGTTGAACAGAGATAAACAGAGTTCAACAGAGTTAAACACAGGTAAAGAGAGTGAAACAGAGTTAAACCGAGGCAAACAGAGTTAAATAGAGTTGAACAGAGGTAAACAGAGTTAAGCAGAGTTAAACAGAGTTAAACAGAGGAAAAGAGAGGCGAACAGAGTTAAACAGAGTCAAACAGAGGGAAACAGAGTGAAACAGAGTTAGACGGAGGCATACAGTGTTAAACAGATTTGAACAGAGGCAAACAGAGTTAAATAGAGTTAAACAGTGGCAAACAGAGTAAAACAGAATTAAACAGAGGCATACGGAGTTAAACAGAGTTAAACAGAGGAAAACAGAGTTAAACATAGGCAAGCAGAGTTCAACAGAGTTAAATAGAGTTAAACACAGGGAAACAGATGGAAACGGAGTGAAACAGAGTAAAACCGAGGCAAACAGCGTTAAACAGAGTTAAACAGCGTTAAACAGAGGCAAACGGAGTTAAACAGATTTAAACAGTGTTAAGCAGAGGTAAAGAGAGACGAACAGAGTTAAACAGAGTTAAACATAGGCAAGCAGAGTTCAACAGAGTTAATCAGAGTTAAACAGAGGGAAACAGATGGAAACTGAGTGAAACAGAGTTAAACAGAGGCAAACAGAGTTTAACAGCGTTAAAGAGAGGCAAGCAGAGTTAAATAGAGTTAAACAGAGGCAAATAGAGTTAAACAGAGTTAAACAGAGGCATACAGATTTAAACAGAGTTGAACATGGCACAAAGAGGTAAACAGAGTTCAAAAGAGGCAAACAGTGTTCAATAGAGTGAAACAGAGGCATGCAGAGTTAAACAGAGTTAACCAGAGGCAAACAGAGTTCAACAGAGATAAACTGAGTTCAACAGAGTTAAACAGAGTTAAACAGAGGCAAACAGAAGGAAACAGAGTGAAACAGAGTTAGACGGAGGCATACAGCGTTAAACAGAGTTGAACAGAGGCATACAGAGTCAAATAGATTGAAACAGAGGCAAACAGAGTTGAACAGAGATAAAAAGTGTTCAACAGAGTTAAACACATGTAAACAGATGGAAACTAAGTGAAACAGAGTTAAACCGAGGCAAACAGAGTTAAACAGAGTTGAACAGAGGCAAACAGAGTTAACAGAGTTAAACAGAGGTAAAGAGAGGCGAACAGAGTTAAACAGAGTTAAACATAAGCAAACAGAGTTCAACAGAGTTGAACAGAGGCAAACAGATTTAAACAGAGATAAACAGAGTTAAACAGAGGTAAAGAAAAGGCGAACAGAGTTAAACAGAGTTAAACATAAGCAAACAGAGTTCAACAGAGTTGAACAGAGGCAAACAGAGTTAACCAGAGTTAAACAGAGGCAAACAGAGTTAAACAGCGTTAAACAGAGGCAAACAGAGTTAAATAGAGTTAAACAGAGGCAAACAGAGTTAAATAGATTGAAACAGATGCAAACAGAGTTGAACAGAGATAAAAAGAGTTCAACAGAATTAAACAGAGTTAAACAGAGGCAAACAGAGGGAAACAGAGGCAAACAGAGTTAGACGGAGGCATACAGCGTTAAACAGAGTTGAACAGAGGCAAACAGAGTCAAATAGATTGACACAGAGGCAAACAGAGTTGAACAGAGATAAAAAGAGTTCAACAGAGTTAAACACATGTAAACAGAGGGAAACAGAGTGAAACAGAGTTAAACCGAGGCAAACAGAGTTAAACAGAGTTGAACAGCGGCAAACAGAGTTAAACAGAGTTAAACAGAGGCAAACAGTGTTAAACAGAGATGAACCGAGTTCAACAGATGTAAAGAGAGGCGAACAGAGTTAAACACAGTTAAACATAGGCAAACAGAGTTCAACAGAGTTGAACAGAGGCAAACAGAGTTAAACAGATTTAAACAGAGTTAAACAGAGGCAAACAGATTTAAACAGAGGCAAAAAGAGTTCCAAAGAGTTAAACAGAGTTGAACAGAGGCAACCAGAGTTAAATAGATTGAAACAGATGCAAACAGAGTTGAACAGAGTTGAACAGCGGCAAACAGAGTTCAACAGAGTTAACCAGAGTTAAACAGAGGGAAACAGAGTGAAACAGAGTTAAACAGAGGCAAACAGAGTTCAACAGAGGTAAAAGAGTTAAACAGAGTTAAACAGAGGCAAACAGAGTTAAACAGCGTTAAACAGAGGCAAACAGAGTTAAATAGAGTTAAACAGTGGCAAACAGAGCTCAACAGAGACATACAGAGTTCAACAGAGTTTAACAGAGACAAACAGAGGGAAACAGAGTGAAACAGAGTTAAACAGAGGCATACAGAGTTAAATGGATTGAAATAGAGGCAAACAGAGTTGAACAGAGATAAACAGAGTTCAAAAGAGTTAAACAGAGGTAAACAGAGGGAAACAGAGTGAAACAGAATTAAACCAAGGCAAACAGAGTTGAACAGATTTGAACAGAGGCAAACAGAGTTAAATAGAGTTAAACAGTGGCAAACATAGTTAAAAAGAATTAATCAGAGAAAAAAACAGAGTTAAATAGATTGAAACAGAGGCAAAGAGAGTTCAACAGAGTTAAACAGTTCTACGGAGTTAAACAGAGTTAAACAGAGGCAAACAGAGGGAAACAGAGTGAACCAGAGTTAGACGGAGGCATACAGCTTTAAACAGAGTTGAACAGAGGCAAACAGAGTCAAATAGATTGAAACAGAGGCAAACAGAGTTGAACAGAGATAAAAAGAGTTCAACAGAGTTAAACACATGTCAACAGAGGCAAACAGAGTGAAACAGAATTAAACCGAGGCAAACAGAGTTAAACAGAGTTGAACAGAGGCAAACAGAGTTAAACAGAGTAAACAGAGGCAAACAGTGTTAAACAGAGATAAACAGTGTTAAACCGAGTTCAACAGAGGCAAACAGAGTTCAACAGAGATAAACAGATTTCAGCAGAGTTAAACCGAGTTAAACAGAGGTAAACAGATGCGAACAGAGTTCAACAGAGGCAAACAGAGTTAAACAGCGTTAAACAGAGGCAAATAGAGTTAAATAGAGTTAAACAGAGTCAAACAGAGTTAATCAGAATTAAACAGAGGCAAACAGAGTTAAATAGATTGAAACAGAGGCAAACAGAGTTGAACAGAGATAAAAAGTGTTCAACAGAATTAAACAGAGTTAAACAGAGGCAAACAGAAGGAAACAGAGTGAAACAGAGTTAGACGGAGGCATACAGCATTAAACAGAGTTGAACAGAGGCATACAGAGTCAAATAGATTGAAACAGAGGCAAACAGAGTTGAACAAAGATAAAAAGTGTTCAACAGAGTTAAACACATGTAAACAGATGGAAACTAAGTGAAACAGAATTAAACCGAGGCAAACAGAGTTAAACAGAGTTGAACAGAGGCAAACAGAGTTAACAGAGTTAAACAGAGGCAAACAGAGTTAAACAGAGATAAACAGAGTTAAACAGAGGTAAAGAGAGGCGAACAGAGATAAACAGAGTTAAACATAAGCAAACAGAGTTCAACAGAGTTGAACAGAGGCAAACAGAGTTAACCAGAGTTAAACAGAGGCAAACAGAGTTACACAGAGTTAAAAAGAGTTAAACAGAGGCAAACAGAGTTAAACAGCGTTAAACAGAGGCAAACAGAGTTCAATAGAGTTAAACAGAGGCAAACAGAGTTTAGCCGAGTGAAATAGAGGCAAACAGAATTGAATAGAGTTCGACAGAGGCAAACAGAGTTCAATAGAGTTAATCAGAGGCATACAGAGTTCAACACAGTTAAACACGGGCAATCAGAGGGAAACAGAGTGTAACAGAGTTAAACAGAGGCATACCGAGTTAAGCAGAGTTAAACAGAGGCATACAGAGTTAAACAGAGATAAACAGATGCAATCAGAGTTAAACAGCGTTAAACAGAGGCATACAGAGTTCAACAGAGTTAAACACGGGCAAACAGAGGCAAACAGCGTTCAACAGAGACAAACAGAGTTCAACAGAGTTAAACAGAGTTAAACAGAGGCATACAGAGTTAAACAGAGTTGAACAGAGGCAAACAGAGTTAAATAGATTGAGACAGAGGCAAACAGAGTTGAACAGAGATAAACAGATTTCAACAGATTTAAACACAGGTAAACAGAGGGTAACAGAGTGAAACAGAGTTAAACCGAGGCAAACAGAGTTAAACAGAGCTGAACAGAGGTAAACAGAGTTAAACAGAGTTAAACAGAGTGAAACAGAGGCAAAGAGAGGCGAACAGAGTTAAACAGAGTTAAACATAGGCAAGCAGAGTTAAACAGAGTTAAACAGTGGCAAACAGAGTGAAACAGTGTTAAAGAGAGGCAAACTGAGGAAAAAAAGAGGCAAACAGAGTTAAACAGAGTTAAACAGAGTTGAACAGAGGCAAACAGAGTTAAACAGAGTTAAACAGAGTTAAACAGATGCAAACAGAGTGAAACAGAATTAGACGGAGGCATACAGCTTTAAACAGAGTTGAACAGAGGCATACAGAGTCAAATAGATTGAAACAGAGGCAAACAGAGTTGAACAGAGATAAAAAGTGTTCAACAGAGTTAAACACATGCAAACAGATGGAAACGAAGTGAAACAGAGTTAAACCGAGGCAAACAGAGTTAAACAGAGTTGAACAGAGGCAAACAGAGTTAACAGAGTTAAACAGAGACAAACAGAGTTAAACAGAGATAAACAGAGTTAAACAGAGGTAAAGAGAGGCGAACAGAGTTAAACAGAGTTGAACATAAGCAAACAGAGTTCAACAGAGTTGAACAGAGGCAAACAGAGTTAACCAGAGTTAAACAGTGGCAAACATAGTTAAAAAGAATTAATCAGAGAAAAACAGAGTTAAATAGATTGAAACAGAGGCAAACAGAGTTCAACAGAGTTAAACGGTTCTACGGAGTTAAACAGAGTTAAACAGAGGCAAACAGAGGGAAACAGAGTGAACCAGAGTTAGACGGAGGCATACAGCTTTAAACAGAGTTGAACAGAGGCAAACAGAGTCAAATAGATTGACACAGAGGCAAACAGAGTTGAACAGAGATAAAAAGAGTTCAACAGAGTTAAACACATGTCAACAGAGGCAAACAGAGTGAAACAGAATTAAACCGAGGCAAACAGAGTTAAACAGAGTTGAACAGAGGCAAACAGAGTTAAACAGAGTAAACAGAGGCAAACAGTGTTAAACAGAGAGAAACAGTGTTAAACCGAGTTCAACAGAGGCAAACAGAGTTCAACAGATATAAACAGATTTCAGCAGAGTTAAACCGAGTTAAACAGAGGTAAACAGTGGGAAACAGAGTGAAACAGAGTTAAACAGAGGCAGGCAGAGTTAAACAGAGTTGACCAGAGGCAAACAGAGTTAAATAGATTGAAACAGAGGGAAACAGAGTTGAACAGAGATATCAGAGTTCAACAGAGTTAAACAGAGTTAAACAGATGCAAACAGAGTTCAACAGAGGCAAACAGAGTTAAACAGCGTTAAACAGAGGCAGATAGAGTTAAATAGAGTTAAACAGAGTCAAACAGAGTTAATCAGAATTAAACAAAGGCAAACAGAGTTAAATAGATTGAAACAGAGGCAAACAGAGTTGAACAGAGATAAAAAGAGTTCAACAGAATTAAACAGAGTTAAACAGAGGCAAACAGAGGGAAACAGAGGCAAACAGAGTTAGACGGAGGCATACAGCGTTAAACAGAGTTGAACAGAGGCAAACAGAGTCAAATAGATTGACACAGAGGCAAACAGAGTTGAACAGAGATAAAAAGAGTTCAACAGAGTTAAACACATGTAAACAGAGGGAAACAGAGTGAAACAGAGTTAAACCGAGGCAAACAGAGTTAAACAGAGTTGAACAGCGGCAAACAGAGTTAAACAGAGTTAAACAGAGGCAAACAGAGTTAAACAGCGTTAAACAGAGGCAATCAGAGTTAAATAGAGTTAAACAGTTGCAAACAGAGCTCAACAGAGACATACAGAGTTCAACAGAGTTAAACAGAGACAAACAGAGGGAAACAGAGTGAAACAGAGTTAAACAGAGGCATACAGAGTTAAATGGATTGAAATAGAGGCAAACAGAGTTGAACAGAGATAAACAGAGTTCAAAAGAGTTAAACAGAGGTAAACAGAGGGAAACAGAGTGAAACAGAATTAAACCAAGGCAAACAGAGTTGAACAGATTTGAACAGAGGCAAACAGAGTTAAATAGAGTTAAACAGTGGCAAACATAGTTAAAAAGAATTAATCAGAGAAAAAACAGAGTTAAATAGATTGAAACAGAGGCAAACAGAGTTCAACAGAGTTCAACAGTTCTACGGAGTTAAACAGAGTTAAACAGAGGCAAACAGAGGGAAACAGAGTGAACCAGAGTTAGACGGAGGCATACAGCTTTAAACAGAGTTGAACAGAGGCAAACAGAGTCAAATAGATTGAAACAGAGGCAAACAGAGTTAAACAGAGTTGAACAGAGGCAAACAGAGTTAAACAGAGTTAAACAGTGGCAAACATAAGCAAACAGAGTTCAACAGAGTTGAACAGAGGCAAATAGAGTTAACCAGAGTTAAACAGAGGCAAACAGAGTTACACAGAGTTAAAAAGAGTTAAACAGAGGCAAACAGAGCTAAATAGAGTTAAACAGAGGCAAACAGAGTTAAATAGAGTTTAGCAGAGGCAAACAGAGTTAAACAGAGTTAAACACAGGTAAAGAGAGATGAACAGGCTTAAACAGTGTTAAACGTAGGCAAGCAGAGTTCAACAGAGTTAAACAGAGTTAATCAGAGGGAAACAGATGGAAACTGAGTCAAACAGAGTTATACAGAGGCAAACAGAGTGAAACAGCGTTAAACAGTGGCAAACAGAGTTAAATAGAGTTAAACAGAGGCAAACAGAGTTAAACAGAGGCAAACAGAGTTAGACAGAGGCAAAAATAGTTCAACAGAGTTAAAGAGAGGATTAAAGAGTTAAACAGAGTTAAACAGAGGCAAACAGTGTTAAACAGAGATGAACCGAGTTCAACAGATGTAAAGAGAGGCGAACAGAGTTAAACACAGTTAAACATAGGCAAACAGAGTTCAACAGAGTTGAACAGAGGCAAACAGAGTTAAACAGATTTAAACAGAGTTAAACAGAGGCAAACAGATTTAAACAGAGGCAAAAAGAGTTCCAAAGAGTTAAACAGAGTTGAACAGAGGCAACCAGAGTTAAATAGATTGAAACAGATGCAAACAGAGTTGAACAGAGTTGAACAGCGGCAAACAGAGTTCAACAGAGGTAAAAGAGTTAAACAGAGTTAAACAGAGGCAAACAGAGTTAAACAGCGTTAAACAGAGGCAAACAGAGTTAAATAGAGTTAAACAGTGGCAAACAGAGCTCAACAGAGACATACAGAGTTCAACAGAGTTAAACAGAGACAAACAGAGGGAAACAGAGTGAAACAGAGTTAAACAGAGGCATACAGAGTTAAATGGATTGAAATAGAGGCAAACAGAGTTGAACAGAGATAAACAGAGTTCAAAAGAGTTAAACAGAGGTAAACCGAGGGAAACAGAGTGAAACAGAATTAAACCAAGGCAAACAGAGTTGAACAGATTTGAACAGAGGCAAACAGAGTTAAATAGAGTTAAACAGTGGCAAACATAGTTAAAAAGAATTAATCAGAGAAAAAAACAGAGTTAAATAGATTGAAACAGAGGCAAACAGAGTTCAACAGAGTTCAACAGTTCTACGGAGTTAAACAGAGTTAAACAGAGGCAAACAGAGGGAAACAGAGTGAACCAGAGTTAGACGGAGGCATACAGCTTTAAACAGAGTTGAACAGAGGCAAACAGAGTCAAATAGATTGAAACAGAGGCAAACAGAGTTGAACAGAGATAAAAAGAGTTCAACAGAGTTAAACACATGTCAACAGAGGCAAACAGAGTGAAACAGAATTAAACCGAGGCAAACAGAGTTAAACAGAGTTGAACAGAGGCAAACAGAGTTAAACAGAGTAAACAGAGGCAAACAGTGTTAAACAGAGATAAACAGTGTTAAACCGAGTTCAACAGAGGCAAACAGAGTTCAACAGAGATAAACAGATTTCAGCAGAGTTAAACCGAGTTAAACAGAGGTAAACAGATGCAAACAGAGTTCAACAGAGGCAAACAGAGTTAAACAGCGTTAAACAGAGGCAAATAGAGTTAAATAGAGTTAAACAGAGTCAAACAGAGTTAATCAGAATTAAACAGAGGCAAACAGAGTTAAATAGATTGAAACAGAGGCAAACAGAGTTGAACAGAGATAAAAAGTGTTCAACAGAATTAAACAGAGTTAAACAGAGGCAAACAGAGGGAAACAGAGGCAAACAGAGTTAGACGGAGGCATACAGCGTTAAACAGAGTTGAGCAGAGGCAAACAGAGTCAAATAGATTGAAACAGAGGCAAACAGAGTTGAACAGAGATAAAAAGAGTTCAACAGAGTTAAACACATGTAAACAGAGGGAAACAGAGTGAAACAGAGTTAAACCGAGGCAAACAGAGTTAAACAGAGTTGAACAGCGGCAAACAGAGTTAAACAGAGTTAAACAGAGGCAAACAGTGTTAAACAGAGATGAACCGAGTTCAACAGATGTAAAGAGAGGCGAACAGAGTTAAACACAGTTAAACATAGGCAAACAGAGTTCAACAGAGTTGAACAGAGGCAAACAGAGTTAAACAGATTTAAACAGAGTTTAACGGAGGCAAACAGATTTAAACAGAGGCAAAAAGAGTTCCAAAGAGTTAAACAGAGTTGAACAGAGGCAACCAGAGTTCAATAGATTGAAACAGATGCAAACAGAGTTGAACAGAGATAAACAGAGTTCAACAGAGTTAAACACAGGTAAACAAAGGGAAACACAGTGAAACAGAGTAAAACCGAGGCAAACAGAGTTGAAGTGAGTTGAACAGAGGCAAACAGAGTTAAACAGAGTCAAACAGAGGTAAAGAGTGACGAACAGAGTTAAACAGAGTTAAATGTAGGCAAGCAGAGTTCAACAGAGTTAAACAGAGGGAAACAGATGGAAACTGAATCAAACAGAGTTAAACAGAGCCATACAGAGTTAAACAGAGTTAAACAGAGTTGAACAGAGGCAAACAGAATGAAACAGAGTTAAACAGAGGCAGAGGTAAACAGAGGCAAACAGAGTTCAACAGAGTTAAACAGAGGATTTGAGAGTTAAACAGAGTTAAACAGAGGCAAACAGAGTTAAACAGCGTTAAACAGAATCAAACAGAGTTACCTGGAGTTGAACAGTGGCAAACAGATTTAAACACAATTAAACAGAGGCGAACAGAGTTAAATAGATTGGAACAGAGGCAAACAGAGTTCAACAGAGACATACAGAGTTCAACAGAGTTAAGCAGAGGGAAACAGAGTTAAACAGAGGCATACAGAGTTAAACAGAGTTAAACAGAGGCATACAGAGTTAAACAGAGTTAAACAGATGCAAACAGAGTTGAACAGAGATAAACAGAGTTCAACAGAGGTAAACACATGTAAACAGATGGAAACTAAGTGATACAGAGTTAAACCGAGGCAAACAGAGTTAAACAGAGTTGAACAGAGGCAAACAGAGTTAAACAGAGTTAAACAGTGGCAAACATAAGCAAACAGAGTTCAACAGAGTTGAACAGAGGCAAATAGAGTTAACCAGAGTTAAACAGAGGCAAACAGAGTTACACAGAGTTAAAAAGAGTTAAACAGAGGCAAACAGAGCTAAATAGAGTTAAACAGAGGCAAACAGAGTTAAATAGAGTTGAACAGAGGCAAACAGAGTTAAACAGAGTTAAACACAGGTAAAGAGAGATGAACAGGCTTAAACAGTGTTAAACGTAGGCAAGCAGAGTTCAACAGAGTTAAACAGAGTTAATCAGAGGGAAACAGATGGAAACTGAGTCAAACAGAGTTATACAGAGGCAAACAGAGTGAAACAGCGTTAAACAGTGGCAAACAGAGTTAAATAGAGTTAAACAGAGGCAAACAGAGTTAAACAGAGGCAAACAGAGTTAGACAGAGGCAAAAATAGTTCAACAGAGTTAAAGAGAGGATTAAAGAGTTAAACAGAGTGAAACAGGCAAACAGATTTACACAGCGATAAACAGAAGCAAACAAAGTTAAATAGAGTTAAATAGAGGCAAACAGAGTTAAACAGAATTA
Organism: Isurus oxyrinchus; assembly: GCA_026770705.1. NCBI lineage: Eukaryota > Metazoa > Chordata > Chondrichthyes > Lamniformes > Lamnidae > Isurus > Isurus oxyrinchus. The sequence continues at coordinate 133,914 of JANJGN010000867.1, read as the reverse complement.
AACTGAGGCAAACAGAGTTAAACAGAGAAAAACAGAGGCAAACAGAGCTAAACAGAGTTAAACAGAGGCAAGAAGAGTTCAACAGAGTTAAACAGATGCAAACAGAGTTGAACAGAGATAAACAGAGTTAAACAGAGGTACAGAGAGGCGAACAGATTTAAACAGAGTTAAACATAAGCAAGCAGAGTTCAACAGAGTTGAACAGAGGCAAACAGAGATAACCAGAGTTAAACAGAGGCAAACAGAGTTACACAGAGTTAAACAGAGGCAAACAGAGTTAAACAGCGTTAAACAGAGGCAAACAGAGTTAAATAGAGTTAATCAGAGGCAAACAGAGTTTAACAGAGTTAAACAGAGGCAAACAGAGTTAAATAGAGTTGAACACTGGCAAACAGAGTTAAACAGAATGAAACAGAGGCAAACAGAGTTAAACAGCGTTAAACAGAGGCAAACAGAGTTAAATAGAGCTGAACAGTGGCAAACAGAGTTAAACAGAATTAAAAAGAGGCAAACTGAGTCAAATAGATTGAAACAGAGGCAAACAGAGTTGAACAGAGATAAAAAGAGTTCAACAGAGTTAAACACATGTCAACAGAGGCAAACAAAGTGAAACAGAATTAAACCGAGGCAAACAGAGTTAAACAGAGTTGAACAGAGGCAAACAGAGTTAAACAGAGTAAACAGAGGCAAACAGTGTTAAACAGAGATAAACAGTGTTAAACCGAGTTCAACAGAGGCAAACAGAGTTCAACAGAGATAAACAGATTTCAGCAGAGTTACACCGAGTTAAACAGAGGTAAACAGATGCAAACAGAGTTCAACAGAGGCAAACAGAGTTAAACAGCGTTAAACAGAGGCAAATAGAGTTAAATAGAGTTAAACAGAGTCAAACTGAGTTAATCAGAATTAAACAGAGGCAAACAGAGTTAAATAGATGGAAACAGAGGCAAACAGAGTTGAACAGAGATAAAAAGAGTTCAACAGAATTAAACAGAGTTAAACAGAGGCAAACAGAGGGAAACAGAGGCAAACAGAGTTAGACGGAGGCATACAGCGTTAAACAGAGTTGAGCAGAGGCAAACAGAGTCAAATAGATTGAAACAGAGGCAAACAGAGTTGAACAGAGATAAAAAGAGTTAAACAGAGTTAAACACATGTAAACAGAGGGAAACAGAGTGAAACAGAGTTAAACCGAGGCAAACAGAGTTAAACAGAGTTGAACAGCGGCAAACAGAGTTAAACAGAGTTAAACAGAGGCAAACAGTGTTAAACAGAGATGAACCGAGTTCAACAGATGTAAAGAGAGGCGAACAGAGTTAAACACAGTTAAACATAGGCAAACAGAGTTCAACAGAGTTGAACAGAGGAAAACAGAGTTAAACAGATTTAAACAGAGTTAAACAGAGGCAAACAGATTTAAACAGAGGCAAAAAGAGTTCCAAAGAGTTAAACAGAGTTGAACAGAGGCAACCAGAGTTAAATAGATTGAAACAGATGCAAACAGAGTTGAACAGAGATAAACAGAGTTCAACAGAGTTAAACACAGGTAAACAGATGGAAACTAAGTGATACAGAGTTAAACCGAGGCAAACAGAGTTAAACAGAGTTGAACAGAGGCAAACAGAGTTAACAGAGTTAAACAGAGACAAACAGAGTTAAACAGAGATAAACAGAGTTAAACAGAGGTAAAGAGAGGCGAACAGAGTTAAACTGAGTTAAACATAAGGAAACAGAGTTCAACAGAGTTGAACAGAGGCAAACAGATTTAACCAGAGTTAAACAGTGGCAAACATAGTTAAAAAGATTTAATCAGAGAAAAACAGAGTTAAATAGATTGAAACAGAGGCAAACAGAGTTCAACAGAGTTAAACAGTTCTACGGAGTTAAACAGAGTTAAACAGAGGCAAACAGAGGGAAACAGAGTGAACCAGAGTTAGACGGAGGCATACAGCTTTAAACAGAGTTGAACAGAGGCAAACAGAGTCAAATAGATTGACACAGAGGCAAACAGAGTTGAACAGAGATAAAAAGAGTTCAACAGAGTTAAACACATGTCAACAGAGGCAAACAGAGTGAAACAGAATTAAACCGAGCCAAACAGAGTTAAACAGAGTTGAACAGAGGCAAACAGAGTTAAACAGAGTAAACAGAGGCAAACAGTGTTAAACAGAGAGAAACAGTGTTAAACCGAGTTCAACAGAGGCAAACAGAGTTCAACAGATATAAACAGATTTCAGCAGAGTTAAACCGAGTTAAACAGAGGTAAACAGTGGGAAACAGAGTGAAACAGAGTTAAACAGAGGCAGGCAGAGTTAAACAGAGTTGACCAGAGGCAAACAGAGTTAAATAGATTGAAACAGAGGGAAACAGAGTTGAACAGAGATATCAGAGTTCAACAGAGTTAAACAGAGTTAAACAGATGCAAACAGAGTTCAACAGAGGCAAACAGAGTTAAACAGCGTTAAACAGAGGCAAATAGAGTTAAATAGAGTTAAACAGAGTCAAACATAGTTAATCAGAATTAAACAGAGGCAAACAGAGTTAAATAGATTGAAACAGAGGCAAACAGAGTTGAACAGAGATAAAAAGAGTTGAACAGAATTAAACAGAGTTACACAGAGGCAAATAGAGGGAAACAGAGGCAAACAGAGTTAGACGGAGTCATACAGCGTTAAACAGAGTTGAGCAGAGGCAAACAGAGTCAAATAGATTGAAACAGAGGCAAACAGAGTTGAACAGAGATAAGAAGAGTTCAACAGAGTTAAACACATGTAAACAGAGGGAAACAGAGTGAAACAGAGTTAAACCGAGGCAAACAGAGTTAAACAGAGTTGAACAGCGGCAAACAGAGTTAAACAGAGTTAAACAGAGGCAAACAGTGTTAAACAGAGATGAACCGAGTTCAACAGATATAAAGAGAGGCGAACAGAGTTAAACACAGTTAAACATAGGCAAACAGAGTTCAACAGAGTTGAACAGAGGCAAACAGAGTTAAACAGATTTAAACAGAGTTAAACAGAGGCAAACAGATTTAAACAGAGGCAAAAAGAGTTCCAAAGAGTTAAACAGAGTTGAACAGAGGCAACCAGAGTTCAATAGATTGAAACAGATGCAAACAGAGTTGAACAGAGATAAACAGAGTTCAACAGAGTTAAACACAGGTAAACAGAGGGAAACAGAGTGAAACAGAGTAAAACCGAGGCAAACAGAGTTGAAGTGAGTTGAACAGAGGCAAACAGAGTTAAACAGAGGCAAACAGAGTTAAACATCGTTAAACAGAGGCAAACAGAGTTAAATAGAGTTAAACAGTGGCAAACAGAGCACAACAGAGACATACAGAGTTCAACAGAGTTAAACAGACACAAACAGAGGGAAACAGAGCGAAACAGAGTTAAACAGAGGCATACAGAGTTAAATGGATTGAAGCAGAGGCAAACAGAGTTGAACAGAGATAAAAAGAGTTCAACAGAGTTAAACACATGTAAACAGAGGGAAACAGAGTGAAACAGAGTTAAACCGAGGCAAACAGAGTTAAACAGAGTTGAACAGCGGCAAACAGAGTTAAACAGAGTTAAACAGAGGCAAACAGTGTTAAACAGAGATGAACCGAGTTCAACAGATGTAAAGAGAGGCGAACAGAGTTAAACACAGTTAAACATAGGCAAACAGAGTTCAACAGAGTTGAACAGAGGCAAACAGAGTTAAACAGATTTAAACAGAGTTAAACAGAGGCAAACAGATCTAAACAGAGGCAAAAAGAGTTCCAAAGAGTTAAACAGAGTTGAACAGAGGCAAACAGAGTTAAACAGAGTTAAACAGTGGCAAACATAAGCAAACAGAGTTCAACAGAGTTGAACAGAGGCAAATAGAGTTAACCAGAGTTAAACAGAGGCAAACAGAGTTAAACAGCGTTAAACAGAGGCAAACAGAGCTAAATAGAGTTAAACAGAGGCAAATAGAGTTAAATAGAGTTTAGCAGAGGCAAACAGAGTTAAACAGAGTGAAACAGAGGCATACAGTGTTAAACAGAGTTAAACAGATGCAAACAGAGTTGAACAGAGATAAACAGAGTTCAACAGAGTTAAACACAGGTAAACAGAGGGAAACAGAGTCAAACCGAGGCAAACAGAGTTGAACAGAGTTGAACAGAGGTAAACAGAGTTAAACAGAGTTAAACACAGGTAAAGAGAGATGAACAGGCTTAAACAGTGTTAAACGTAGGCAAGCAGAGTTCAACAGAGTTAAACAGAGTTAATCAGAGGGAAACAGCTGGAAACTGAGTCAAACAGAGTTATACAGAGGCAAATAGAGTGCAACAGCGTTAAACAGTGGCAAACAGAGTTAAATAGAGTTAAACAGAGGCAAACAGAGTTAAACAGAGGCAAACAGAGTTAGACAGAGGCAAAAATAGTTCAACAGAGTTAAAGAGAGGATTAAAGAGTTAAACAGAGTGAAACAGGCAAACAGATTTACACAGCGATAAATAGAAGCAAACAAAGTTAAATAGAGTTAAATAGAGGCAAACAGAGTTAAACAGAATTAAACTGAGGCAAACAGAGTTAAACAGAGAAAAACAGAGGCAAACAGAGCTAAACAGAGTTAAACAGAGGCAAGAAGAGTTCAACAGAGTTAAACAGATGCAAACAGATTTGAACAGAGATAAACAGAGTTAAACAGAGGTACAGAGAGGCGAACAGAGTTAAACATAAGCAAACGAAGTTCAACAGAGTTGAACAGAGGCAAACAGAGATAACCAGAGTTAAACAGAGGCAAACAGAGTTACACAGAGTTAAACAGAGGCAAACAGAGTTGAACAGCGTTAAACAGAGGCAAACAGAGTTAAATAGAGTTAATCAGAGGCAAACAGAGTTTAACAGAGTTAAACAGAGGCAAACAGAGTTAAATAGAGTTGAACACTGGCAAACAGAGTTAAACAGAATGAACCAGAGGCAAACAGAGTTAAACAGCGTTAAACAGAGGCAAACAGAGTTAAATTGATTGAAAAAGAGGCAAACAGAGTTCAACAGAGACATACAGCGTTCAACAGAGTTACACAGAGGCAAACAGAGGGAAATAGAGTGAAACAGAGTTAAACAGAGGCATACAGAGTTAAACGGAGTTAAACAGAGGCATAGAGTTAAACAGAGATAAACAGATGCAAACAGAGTTAAACAGCGTTAAACAGAGGCATACAGAGTTCAACAGAGTTAAACACGGGCAAACAGAGGCAAACAGAGTTCAACAGAGACAAACAGAGTTCAACAGAGTTAAACAGAGTTAAACAGAGGCATACAGAGTTAAGCAGAGATAAACAGATGCAAACAGAGTTAAACAGCGTTAAACAGAGGCATACAGAGTTCAACAGAGTTAAACACGGGCAAACAGAGGCAAACAGAGTTCAACAGAGACAAACAGAGTTCAACAGAGTTAAACAGAGGCATACAGAGTTAAACAGAGTTGAACAGAGGCAAACAGAGTTAAATAGATTGAGACAGAGGCAAATAGAGTTGAACGGAGATAATCAGATTTCAACAGATCTAAGCACAGGTAAACAGAGGGTAACAGAGTGAAACAGAGTTAAACCGAGGCAAACAGAGTTAAACAGAGCTGAACAGAGGTAAGCAGAGTTAAACAGAGTTAAACAGAGTGAAACAGAGGCAAAGAGAGGCGAACAGAGTTAAACAGAGTTAAACATAGGCAAACAGAGTTAAACAGAGTTAAACAGAGGCAAACAGAGTGAAAAACTGTTAAAGAGATGAAAACAGAGGTAAACAGAGGCAAACAGAGTTAAACAGAGTTGAACAGAGGCAAACAAGTTAAACAGAGTTAAACAGATGCAAACAGAGTGAAACAGAGTAAAACAGAGGTATACAGAGTTAAACAGATTTAAACAGAGGCATACAGAGTTAAACAGAGGTAAACAGAGGCATACAGAGTTCAACAGAGTTAAACACGGGCAAACAGAGTTCAACAGAGTCAAACAGAGTTCAACAGAGTTAAACAGAGTTAAACAGAGGTATACAGAGTTAAACAGAGTTGAATAGAGGCAAACAGAGTTAAATAGATTGAGACAGAGGCAAACAGAGTTGAACAGAGATAAACAGATTTCAACAGATTCAAACAAAGGTAAACAGAGGGAAACAGAGTTAAACAGAGGCAAACAGAGTTAAACAGCGTTAAACAGAGGCAAACAGAGTTAAATAGAGTTAAACAGTGGCAAACAGAGCACAACAGAGACATACAGAGTTCAACAGAGTTAAACAGACACAAACAGAGGGAAACAGAGTGAAACAGAGTTAAACAGAGGCATACAGAGTTAAATGGATTGAAACAGAGGCAAACAGAGTTGAACAGAGATAAAAAGAGTTCAACAGAGTTAAACACATGTAAACAGAGGGAAACAGAGTGAAACAGAGTTAAACCGAGGCAAACAGAGTTAAACAGAGTTGAACAGCGGCAAACAGAGTTAAACAGAGTTAAACAGAGGCAAACAGTGTTAAACAGAGATGAACCAAGTTCAACAGATGTAAAGAGAGGCGAACAGAGTTAAACACAGTTAAACATAGGCAAAAAGAGTTCAACAGAGTTGAACAGAGGCAAACAGAGTTAAACAGATTTAAACAGAGTTAAACAGAGTCAAACAGATTTAAACAGAGGCAAAAAGAGTTCCAAAGAGTTAAACAGAGTTGAACAGAGGCAACCAGAGTTAAATGGATTGAAACAGAGGCAAACAGAGTTGAACAGAGATAAAAAGAGTTCAACAGAGTTAAACACATGTAAACAGAGGGAAACAGAGTGAAACAGAGTTAAACCGAGGCAAACAGAGTTAAACAGAGTTGAACAGCGGCAAACAGAGTTAAACAGAGTTAAACAGAGGCAAACAGTGTTAAACAGAGATGAACCGAGTTCAACAGATGTAAAGAGAGGCGAACAGAGTTAAACACAGTTAAACATAGGCAAACAGAGTTCAACAGAGTTGAACAGAGGCAAACAGAGTTAAACAGATTTAAACAGAGTTAAACAGAGGCAAACAGATCTAAACAGAGGCAAAAAGAGTTCCAAAGAGTTAAACAGAGTTGAACAGAGGCAAACAGAGTTAAACAGAGTTAAACAGTGGCAAACATAAGCAAACAGAGTTCAACAGAGTTGAACAGAGGCAAATAGAGTTAACCAGAGTTAAACAGAGGCAAACAGAGTTAAACAGCGTTAAACAGAGGCAAAGAGAGCTAAATAGAGTTAAACAGAGGCAAACAGTGTTAAATAGAGTTTAGCAGAGGCAAACAGAGTTAAACAGAGTGAAACAGAGGCATACAGTGTTAAACAGAGTTAAACAGATGCGAACAGAGTTGAACAGAGATAAACAGAGTTCAACAGAGTTAAACACAGGTAAACAGAGGGAAACAGAGTTAAACCGAGGCAAACAGAGTTGAACAGAGTTGAACAGAGGCAAACAGAGTTAAACAGAGTTAAACACAGGTAAAGAGAGATGAACAGGCTTAAACAGTGTTAAACGTAGGCAAGCAGAGTTCAACAGAGTTAAACAGAGTTAATCAGAGGGAAACAGATGGAAACTGAGTCAAACAGAGTTATACAGAGGCAAACAGAGTGAAACAGCGTTAAACAGTGGCAAACAGAGTTAAATAGAGTTAAACAGAGGCAAACAGAGTTAAACAGAGGCAAACAGAGTTAGACAGAGGCAAAAATAGTTCAACAGAGTTAAAGAGAGGATTAAAGAGTTAAACAGAGTGAAACAGGCAAACAGATTTACACAGCGATAAATAGAAGCAAACAAAGTTAAATAGAGTTAAATAGAGGCAAACAGAGTTAAACAGAATTAAACTGAGGCAAACAGAGTTAAACAGAGAAAAACAGAGGCAAACAGAGCTAAACAGATTTAAACAGAGGCAAGAAGAGTTCAACAGAGTTAAACAGATGCAAACAGAGTTGAACAGAGATAAACAGAGTTAAACAGAGGTACAGAGAGGCGACCAGAGTTAAACATAAGCAAACGGAGTTCAACAGAGTTGAACAGAGGCAAACAGAGATAACCAGAGTTAAACAGAGGCAAACAGAGTTACACAGAGTTAAACAGAGGCAAACAGAGTTGAACAGCGTTAAACAGAGGCAAACAGAGTTAAATAGAGTTAATCAGAGGCAAACAGAGTTTAACAGAGTTAAACAGAGGCAAACAGAGTTAAATAGAGTTGAACACTGGCAAACAGAGTTAAACAGAATGAAACAGAGGCAAACAGAGTTAAACAGCGTTAAACAGAGGCAAACAGAGTTAAATTGATTGAAAAAGAGGCAAACAGAGTTCAACAGAGACATACAGCGTTCAACAGAGTTACACAGAGGCAAACAGAGGGAAATAGAGTGAAACAGAGTTAAACAGAGGCATACAGAGTTAAACGGAGTTAAACAGAGGCATACAGAGTTAAACAGAGATAAACAGATGCAAACAGAGTTAAACAGCGTTAAACAGAGGCATACAGAGTTCAACAGAGTTAAACACGGGCAAACAGAGGCAAACAGAGTTCAACAGAGACAAACAGAGTTCAACAGAGTTAAACAGAGTTAAACAGAGGCATACAGAGTTAAACAGAGATAAACAGATGCAAACAGAGTTAAACAGCGTTAAACAGAGGCATACAGAGTTCAACAGAGTTAAACACGGGCAAACAGAGGCAAACAGAGTTCAACAGAGACAAACAGAGTTCAACAGAGTTAAACAGAGGCATACAGAGTTAAACAGAGTGGAACAGAGGCAAACAGAGTTAAATAGATTGAGACAGAGGCAAATAGAGTTGAACGGAGATAATCAGATTTCAACAGATCTAAGCACAGGTAAACAGAGGGTAACAGAGTGAAACAGAGTTAAACCGAGGCAAACAGAGTTAAACAGAGCTGAACAGAGGTAAGCAGAGTTAAACAGAGTTAAACAGAGTGAAACAGAGGCAAAGAGAGGCGAACAGAGTTAAACAGAGTTAAACATAGGCAAACAGAGTTAAGCAGAGTTAAACAGAGGCAAACAGAGTGAAAAACTGTTAAAGAGATGAAAACAGAGGTAAACAGAGGCAAACAGAGTTAAACAGAGTTGAACAGAGGCAAACAAGTTAAACAGAGTTAAACAGATGCAAACAGAGTGAAACAGAGTAAAACAGAGGTATACAGAGTTAAACAGATTTAAACAGAGGCATACAGAGTTAAACAGAGGTAAACAGAGGCATACAGAGTTCAACAGAGTTAAACACGGGCAAACAGAGTTCAACAGAGTCAAACAGAGTTCAACAGAGTTAAACAGAGTTAAACAGAGATATACAGAGTTAAACAGAGTTGAACAGAGGCAAACAGAGTTAAATAGATTGAGACAGAGGCAAACAGAGTTGAACAGAGATAAACAGATTTCAACAGATTCAAACAAAGGTAAACAGAGGGAAACAGAGTTAAACAGAGGCAAACAGAGTTAAACAGAGTTAAACAGAGGCAAAGAGAGGCGAACAGAGTTAAACAGAGTTAAACATAGGCAAACAGAGTTAAACAGAGTCAAACAGAGGCAAAGAGAGGCGAACAGAGTTAAACAGAGTTGAATAGAGGCAAACAGAGTTGAACAGAGTTAAACAGATGCAAACAGAGTTAAATGGAGTTCAACAGAGGCAAACAGAGTTAAATAGAGTTAATTGGAGGCAAACTGAGTTAAACAGAATAAAACTGAGGCAAACAGATTTAAACATAGATGAACAGAGGCAAACAGATCTAAACAGAGTTAAACAGGGGCAAACATGTTTAAACAGATTTAAAGAGAGGCAAACAGAGTTGAACAGAGTTAAAAGAGGCATACAGAGTTAAAGAGAGTTAAACAGAGGCAAACAGAGTTAAACAGCGTTAAACGGAGGCAAACAGAGTTTAATAGAGTTAAACAGTGGCAAACAGAGTTAAACAGAATTAAACAGAGGCAAACAGAGTTAAATAGATTGAAACAGAGGCAGACAGAGTTCAACAGAGATGAACAGAGTTCAACAGAGTTAAACAGAGTGAAACAGAGGCAAACAGAGGGAAACAGAGTTAACCAGAGTTAGACGGAGGCATACAGTGTTAAACAGATTTGAAAAGAGGCAAACAGAGTTAAATAGAGTTAAACAGTGGCAAACAGAGTAAAACAGAATTAAACAGAGGCATACAGAGTTAAACAGAGTTAAACAGAGGAAAACAGAGTTAAACAGATAAAAACAGAGTTAAACAGAGGTAAAGAGAGACGAACAGAGTTAAACAGAGTTAAACATAGGCAAGCAGAGTTCTACAGAGTTAAACAGAGTCAAACAGAGGCAAACAGAAGGAAACAGAGTGAAACAGAGTTAGACGGAGGCATACAGCGTTAAACAGAGTTGAACAGAGGCATACAGAGTGAAATAGATTGAAATTGAGGCAAATAGAGTTGAACAGAGATAAAAAGTGTTCAACAGAGTTAAACACATGTAAACAGATGGAAACTAAGTGAAACAGAATTAAACCGAGGCAAACAGAGTTAAACAGAGTTGAACAGAGGCAAACAGAGTTAAACAGAGATAAACAGAGTTAAACAGAGGTAAAGAGAGGCGAACAGAGTTAAACAGATTTAAACATAAGCAAACAGAGTTCAACAGAGTTGAACAGAGGCAAACAGAGTTAACCAGAGTTAAACAGAGGCAAACAGAGTTACACAGAGTTAAAAAGAGTTAAACAGAGGCAAACAGAGTTAAACAGCGTTAAACAGAGGCAAACAGAGTTAAACAGAGGCAAACAGAGTTTAGCAGAGTTAAACAGAGGCAAACAGCGTTAAATAGAGTTCGACAGAGGCATACAGAGTTCAACACAGTTAAACACTGGCAATCAGAGGGAAACAGAGTGAAACAGAGTTAAACAGAGTTCAACAGAGTTAAACAGAGGCATACAGAGTTAAACAGAGATAACCAGATGTAAACAGAGTTAAACAGCGTTAAACAGAGGCATACAGAGTTCAACAGAGTTAAACAGAGGTAAACAGAGTTAAACAGAGTTAAACAGAGGCAAACAGAGATTAGCAGAGTTAAACAGAGTTAAATAGAGTTCGACAGAGGCAAACAGAGTTCAATACAGTTAATCAGAGGCATACAGAGTTCAACACAGTTAAACACGGGCAATCAGAGGGAAACAGAGTGAAACAGAGTTAAACAGAGGCATACATAGTTCAACAGAGTTAAACAGAGGCATACAGAGTTAAACAGAGATAAACAGATGCAAACAGAGTTAAACAGCGTTAAACAGAGGCATACAGAGTTCAACAGAGTTAAACACGGGCAAACAGAGGCAAACAGAGTTCAACAGAGACAAACAGAGTTCAACAGAGTTAAACAGAGTTAAACAGAGGCATACAGAGTTAAACAGAGTTGAACAGAGGCAAACAGAGTTAAATAGATTGAGACAGAGGCAAACAGAGTTGAACAGAGATAAACAGATTTCAACAGATTTAAGCACTGGTAAACAGAGGGTAACGGAGGGAAACAGAGTTAAACCGAGGCAAACAGAGTTAAACAGAGCTGAACAGAGGTAAACAGAGTTAAACAGAGTGAAACAGAGGCAAAGAGAGGCGAACAGAGTTAAACAGAGTTAAACAGAGGCAAACAGAGTTAAACAGAGTTAAACAGAGGCAAACAGAGTGAAACAGTGTGAAAGAGAGGCAAACAGGTAAACAGAAGCAAGCAGAGTTAAACAGAGTTAAACAGAGTTGAACAGAGGCAAACAGAGTTAAACAGATGCAAAGCGAGTGAAACAGAGTAAAACAGAGGTATACAGAGTTAAACAGACTTAAACAGAGGCATACAGAGTTAAACAGAGGTACACAGATGCAAACAGAGTTAAACAGCGTTAAACAGAGGCATACAGAGTTCAACAGAGTTAAACACGGGCAAACAGAGTTCAACAGAGTCAAACAGAGTTCAAAAGAGTTAAACAGAGGCAAACAGAGGCAAACAGAGTTCAACAGAGTTAAACAGAGTTAAACAGAGGTATACAGAGTTAAACAGAGTTGAACAGAGGCAAACAGAGTTAAATAGATTGAGACAGAGGCAAACAGAGTTGAGCAGAGATAAACAGATTTCAACAGATTTCAACAAAGGTAAACAGAGGGAAACAGAGTTAAACAGAGGCAAACAGAGTTAAGCAGAGTTAAACAGAGGCAAAGAGAGGCGAACAGAGTTAAACAGAGTTAAACATAGGCAAACAGAGTTAAACAGAGTTAAGCAGAGGCGAACAGAGTTAAACAGAGTTAAACAGAGGCAAACAGAGTTAAACAAGTTGAATAGAGGCAAACAGAGTTGAACAGAGTTAAACAGATGCAAACAGAGTTAAATGGAGTTCAACAGAGGCAAACAGAGTTAAATAGAGTTAAATGGAGGCAAACTGAGTTGAACAGAATTAAACTCAGGCAAACAGATTTAAATAGAGATGAACAGAGTTAAAGAGAGACGAACAGAGTTAAACAGAGTTAAACATAGGCAAGCAGAGTTAAATAGAGTTAAACAGAGGCAAACAGAGTTTAGCAGAGTTAAACAGAGGCAAACAGAGTGATAAAAAGTGTTCAACAGAGTTAAACACATGCAAACAGATGGAAACGAAGTGAAACAGAGTTAAACCGAGGCAAACAGAGTTAAACAGAGTTGAACAGAGGCAAACAGAGTTAACAGAGTTAAACAGAGACAAACAGAGTTAAACAGAGATAAACAGAGTTAAACAGAGGTAAAGAGAGGCGAACAGAGTTAAACAGAGTTAAACATAAGCAAACAGAGTTCAACAGAGTTGAACAGAGGCAAACAGAGTTAACCAGAGTTAAACAGAGGCAAACAGAGTTAAATAGAGTTAAACAGAGGCAAACAGAGTTTAGCAGAGTTAAACAGAGGCAAAAAGAGTGAAATAGAGTTCCACAGAGGCAAACAGAGTTCAATAGAGTTAATCAGAGGCATACAGAGTTCAACACAGTTAAACACGGGCAATCAGAGGGAAACAGAGTGAAACAGAGTTAAACAGAGGCATACAGAGTTCAACAGAGTTAAACAGAGTTAAACAGAGGCAAACAGAAGGAAACAGAGTGAAACAGAGTTAGACGGAGGCATACAGCATTAAACAGAGTTGAACAGAGGCATACAGAGTCAAATAGATTGAAACAGAGGCAAACAGAGTTGAACAAAGATAAAAAGTGTTCAACAGAGTTAAACACATGTAAACAGATGGAAACTAAGTGAAACGGAATTAAACCGAGGCAAACAGAGTTAAACAGAGTTGAACAGAGGCAAACAGAGTTAACAGAGTTAAACAGAGGCAAACAGAGTTAAACAGAGATAAACAGAGTTAAACAGAGGTAAAGAGAGGCGAACAGAGTTAAACAGAGTTAAACATAAGCAAACAGAGTTCAACAGAGTTGAACAGAGGCAAACAGAGTTAACCAGAGTTAAACAGAGGCAAACAGAGTTACACAGAGTTAAAAAGAGTTAAACAGAGGCAAACAGAGTTAAACTGCGTTAAACAGAGGCAAACAGAGTTCAATAGAGTTAAACAGAGGCAAACAGAGTTTAGCCGAGTGAAATAGAGGCAAACAGAATTAAATAGAGTTCGACAGAGGCAAACAGAGTTCAATAGAGTTAATCAGAGGCATACAGAGTTCAACACAGTTAAACACGGGCAATCAGAGGGAAACAGAGTGTAACAGAGTTAAACAGAGGCATACAGAGTTAAGCAGAGTTAAACAGAGGCATACAGAGTTAAACAGAGATAAACAGATGCAATCAGAGTTAAACAGCGTTAAACAGAGGCATACAGAGTTCAACAGAGTTTAACAGAGTTAAACAGAGGCATACAGAGTTAAACAGAGTTGAACAGAGGCATACAGAGTCAAATAGATTGAAACAGAGGCAAACAGAGTTGAACAGAGATAAAAAGTGTTCAACAGAGTTAAACACATGCAAACAGATGGAAACGAAGTGAAACAGAGTTAAACCGAGGCAAACAGAGTTAAACAGAGTTAAACAGAGGCATACAGAGTTAAACAGAGATAAACAGATGCAAACAGAGTTAAACAGCGTTAAAGAGAGGCATACAGAGATCAACAGAGCTAAACACGGGCAAACAGAGGCAAACAGAGTTCAACAGAGACAAACAGAGTTCAACAGAGTTAAACCGAGGCAAACAGAGTTAAACAGATTTGAACAGAGGCAAACAGAGTTAACAGAGTTAAACAGAGACAAACAGAGTTAAACAGAGGTAAAGAGAGGCGAACAGAGTTAAACAGAGTTAAACATAAGCAAACAGAGTTCAACAGAGTTGAACAGAGGCAAACAGAGTTAACCAGAGTTAAACAGTGGCAAACATAGTTAAAAAGAATTAATCAGAGAAAAACAGAGTTAAATAGATTGAAATAGAGGCAAACAGAGTTCAACAGAGTTAAACAGTTCTACGGAGTTAAACAGAGTTAAACAGAGGCAAACAGAGGGAAACAGAGTGAACCAGAGTTAGACGGAGGCATACAGCTTTAAACAGAGTTGAACAGAGGCAAACAGAGTCAAATAGATTGACACAGAGGCAAACAGAGTTGAACAGAGATAAAAAGAGTTCAACAGAGTTAAACACATGTCAACAGAGGCAAACAGAGTGAAACAGAATTAAACCGAGGCAAACAGAGTTAAACAGAGTTGAACAGAGGCAAACAGAGTTAAACAGAGTAAACAGAGGCAAACAGTGTTAAACAGAGAGAAACAGTGTTAAACCGAGTTCAACAGAGGCAAACAGAGTTCAACAGAGATAAACAGATTTCAGCAGAGTTAAACCGAGTTAAACAGAGGTAAACAGTGGGAAACAGAGTGAAACAGAGTTAAACAGAGGCAGGCAGATTTAAACAGAGTTGACCAGAGGCAAACAGAGTTAAATAGATTGAAACAGAGGGAAACAGAGTTGAACAGAGATATCAGAGTTCAACAGAGTTAAACAGAGTTAAACAGAGTTAAACACAGGTAAAGAGAGATGAACAGAGTTAAACAGAGTTAAACATAGGCAAGCAGAGTTCAACAGAGTTAATCAGAGTTCAACAGAGTTGAACAGAGGCAAACAGAGTTAACCAGAGTTAAACAGAGGCAAACAGAGTTAAACAGCGTTAAACAGAGGCAAACAGAGTTAAATAGAGTTAAACAGAGGCAAACAGAGTTTAGCAGAGTTAAACAGAGGCAAACAGAGTGAAATAGAGTTCCACAGAGGCAAACAGAGTTCAATAGAGTTAATCAGAGGCATACAGAGTTCAACACAGTTAAACACGGGCAATCAGAGGGAAACAGAGTGAAACAGAGTTAAACAGAGGCATACAGAGTTCAACAGAGTTAAACAGAGTTAAACAGAGGCAAACAGAAGGAAACAGAGTGATACAGAGTTAGACGGAGGCATACAGCATTAAACAGAGTTGAACAGAGGCATACAGAGTCAAATAGATTGAAACAGAGGCAAACAGAGTTGAACAAAGATAAAAAGTGTTCAACAGAGTTAAACACATGTAAACAGATGGAAACTAAGTGAAACGGAATTAAACCGAGGCAAACAGAGTTAAACAGAGTTGAACAGAGGCAAACAGAGTTAACAGAGATAAACAGAGTTAAACAGAGGTAAAGAGAGGCGAACAGAGTTAAACAGAGTTAAACATAAGCAAACAGAGTTCAACAGAGTTGAACAGAGGCAAACAGAGTTAACCAGAGTTAAACAGAGGCAAACAGAGTTACACAGAGTTAAAAAGAGTTAAAAAGAGGCAAACAGAGTTAAACTGCGTTAAACAGAGGCAAACAGAGTTCAATAGAGTTAAACAGAGGCAAACAGAGTTTAGCTGAGTGAAATAGAGGCAAACAGAATTAAATAGAGTTCGACAGAGCCAAACAGAGTTCAATAGAGTTAATCAGAGGCATACAGAGTTCAACACAGTTAAACACGGGCAATCAGAGGGAAACAGAGTGTAACAGAGTTAAACAGAGGCATACAGAGTTAAGCAGAGTTAAACAGAGGCATACAGAGTTAAACAGAGATAAACAGATGCAATCAGAGTTAAACAGCGTTAAACAGAGGCATACAGAGTTCAACAGAGTTTAACAGAGTTAAACAGAGGCATACAGAGTTAAACAGAGTTGAACAGAGGCATACAGAGTCAAATAGATTGAAACAGAGGCAAACAGAGTTGAACAGAGATAAAAAGTGTTCAACAGAGTTAAACACATGCAAACAGATGGAAACGAAGTGAAACAGAGTTAAACCGAGGCAAACAGAGTTAAACAGAGATAAACAGAGGTAAACAGAGGTAAAGAGAGGCGAACAGAGTTAAACAGAGTTGAACATAAGCAAACAGAGTTCAACAGAGTTGAACAGAGGCAAACAGAGTTAACCAGAGTTAAACAGTGGCAAACATAGTTAAAAAGAATTAATCAGAGAAAAACAGAGTTAAATAGATTGAAACAGAGGCAAACAGAGTTCAACAGAGTTAAACGGTTCTACGGAGTTAAACAGAGTTAAACAGAGGCAAACAGAGGGAAACAGAGTGAACCAGAGTTAGACGGAGGCATACAGCTTTAAACAGAGTTGAACAGAGGCAAACAGAGTCAAATAGATTGACACAGAGGCAAACAGAGTTGAACAGAGATAAAAAGAGTTCAACAGAGTTAAACACATGTCAACAGAGGCAAACAGAGTGAAACAGAATTAAACCGAGGCAAACAGAGTTAAACAGAGTTGAACAGAGGCAAACAGAGTTAAACAGAGTAAACAGAGGCAAACAGTGTTAAACAGAGAGAAACAGTGTTAAACCGAGTTCAACAGAGGCAAACAGAGTTCAACAGATATAAACAGATTTCAGCAGAGTTAAACCGAGTTAAACAGAGGTAAACAGTGGGAAACAGAGTGAAACAGAGTTAAACAGAGGCAGGCAGAGTTAAACAGAGTTGACCAGAGGCAAACAGAGTTAAATAGATTGAAACAGAGGGAAACAGAGTTGAACAGAGATATCAGAGTTCAACAGAGTTAAACAGAGTTAAACAGATGCAAACAGAGTTCAACAGAGGCAAACAGAGTTAAACAGCGTTAAACAGAGGCAGATAGAGTTAAATAGAGTTAAACAGAGTCAAACAGAGTTAATCAGAATTAAACAGAGGCAAACAGAGTTAAATAGATTGAAACAGAGGCAAACAGAGTTGAACAGAGATAAAAAGAGTTCAACAGAATTAAACAGAGTTAAACAGAGGCAAACAGAGGGAAACAGAGGCAAACAGAGTTAGACGGAGGCATACAGCGTTAAACAGAGTTGAACAGAGGCAAACCGAGTCAAATAGATTGACACAGAGGCAAACAGAGTTGAACAGAGATAAAAAGAGTTCAACAGAGTTAAACACATGTAAACAGAGGGAAACAGAGTGAAACAGAGTTAAACCGAGGCAAACAGAGTTAAACAGAGTTGAACAGCGGCAAACAGAGTTAAACAGAGTTAAACAGAGGCAAACAGTGTTAAACAGAGATGAACCGAGTTCAACAGATGTAAAGAGAGGCGAACAGAGTTAAACACAGTTAAACATAGGCAAACAGAGTTCAACAGAGTTGAACAGAGGCAAACAGAGTTAAACAGATTTAAACAGAGTTAAACAGAGGCAAACAGATTTAAACAGAGGCAAAAAGAGTTCCAAAGAGTTAAACAGAGTTGAACAGAGGCAACCAGAGTTAAATAGATTGAAACAGATGCAAACAGAGTTGAACAGAGTTGAACAGCGGCAAACAGAGTTCAACAGAGGTAAAAGAGTTAAACAGAGTTAAACAGAGGCAAACAGAGTTAAACAGCGTTAAACAGAGGCAAACAGAGTTAAATAGAGTTAAACAGTGGCAAACAGAGCTCAACAGAGACATACAGAGTTCAACAGAGTTAAACAGAGACAAACAGAGGGAAACAGAGTGAAACAGAGTTAAACAGAGGCATACAGAGTTAAATGGATTGAAATAGAGGCAAACAGAGTTGAACAGAGATAAACAGAGTTCAAAAGAGTTAAACAGAGGTAAACCGAGGGAAACAGAGTGAAACAGAATTAAACCAAGGCAAACAGAGTTGAACAGATTTGAACAGAGGCAAACAGAGTTAAATAGAGTTAAACAGTGGCAAACATAGTTAAAAAGAATTAATCAGAGAAAAAAACAGAGTTAAATAGATTGAAACAGAGGCAAACAGAGTTCAACAGAGTTCAACAGTTCTACGGAGTTAAACAGAGTTAAACAGAGGCAAACAGAGGGAAACAGAGTGAACCAGAGTTAGACGGAGGCATACAGCTTTAAACAGAGTTGAACAGAGGCAAACAGAGTCAAATAGATTGAAACAGAGGCAAACAGAGTTGAACAGAGATAAAAAGAGTTCAACAGAGTTAAACACATGTCAACAGAGGCAAACAGAGTGAAACAGAATTAAACCGAGGCAAACAGAGTTAAACAGAGTTGAACAGAGGCAAACAGAGTTAAACAGAGTAAACAGAGGCAAACAGTGTTAAACAGAGAGAAACAGTGTTAAACCGAGTTCAACAGAGGCAAACAGAGTTCAACAGAGATAAACAGATTTCAGCAGAGTTAAACCGAGTTAAACAGAGGTAAACAGATGCAAACAGAGTTCAACAGAGGCAAACAGAGTTAAACAGCGTTAAACAGAGGCAAATAGAGTTAAATAGAGTTAAACAGAGTCAAACAGAGTTAATCAGAATTAAACAGAGGCAAACAGAGTTAAATAGATTGAAACAGAGGCAAACAGAGTTGAACAGAGATAAAAAGTGTTCAACAGAATTAAACAGAGTTAAAC
Organism: Isurus oxyrinchus; assembly: GCA_026770705.1. Lineage (NCBI taxonomy): Eukaryota > Metazoa > Chordata > Chondrichthyes > Lamniformes > Lamnidae > Isurus > Isurus oxyrinchus. The sequence continues at coordinate 115,061 of JANJGN010000867.1, read as the reverse complement.
AGAGGCAAACAGAGGGAAACAGAGGCAAACAGAGTTAGACGGAGGCATACAGCGTTAAACAGAGTTGAGCAGAGGCAAACAGAGTCAAATAGATTGAAACAGAGGCAAACAGAGTTGAACAGAGATAAAAAGAGTTCAACAGAGTTAAACACATGTAAACAGAGGGAAACAGAGTGAAACAGAGTTAAACCGAGGCAAACAGAGTTAAACAGAGTTGAACAGCGGCAAACAGAGTTAAACAGAGTTAAACAGAGGCAAACAGTGTTAAACAGAGATGAACCGAGTTCAACAGATGTAAAGAGAGGCGAACAGAGTTAAACACAGTTAAACATAGGCAAACAGAGTTCAACAGAGTTGAACAGAGGCAAACAGAGTTAAACAGATTTAAACAGAGTTTAACGGAGGCAAACAGATTTAAACAGAGGCAAAAAGAGTTCCAAAGAGTTAAACAGAGTTGAACAGAGGCAACCAGAGTTCAATAGATTGAAACAGATGCAAACAGAGTTGAACAGAGATAAACAGAGTTCAACAGAGTTAAACACAGGTAAACAAAGGGAAACACAGTGAAACAGAGTAAAACCGAGGCAAACAGAGTTGAAGTGAGTTGAACAGAGGCAAACAGAGTTAAACAGAGTCAAACAGAGGTAAAGAGTGACGAACAGAGTTAAACAGAGTTAAATGTAGGCAAGCAGAGTTCAACAGAGTTAAACAGAGGGAAACAGATGGAAACTGAATCAAACAGAGTTAAACAGAGCCATACAGAGTTAAACAGAGTTAAACAGAGTTGAACAGAGGCAAACAGAATGAAACAGAGTTAAACAGAGGCAGAGGTAAACAGAGGCAAACAGAGTTCAACAGAGTTAAACAGAGGATTTGAGAGTTAAACAGAGTTAAACAGAGGCAAACAGAGTTAAACAGCGTTAAACAGAATCAAACAGAGTTACCTGGAGTTGAACAGTGGCAAACAGATTTAAACACAATTAAACAGAGGCGAACAGAGTTAAATAGATTGGAACAGAGGCAAACAGAGTTCAACAGAGACATACAGAGTTCAACAGAGTTAAGCAGAGGGAAACAGAGTTAAACAGAGGCATACAGAGTTAAACAGAGTTAAACAGAGGCATACAGAGTTAAACAGAGTTAAACAGATGCAAACAGAGTTGAACAGAGATAAACAGAGTTCAACAGAGGTAAACACATGTAAACAGATGGAAACTAAGTGATACAGAGTTAAACCGAGGCAAACAGAGTTAAACAGAGTTGAACAGAGGCAAACAGAGTTAAACAGAGTTAAACAGTGGCAAACATAAGCAAACAGAGTTCAACAGAGTTGAACAGAGGCAAATAGAGTTAACCAGAGTTAAACAGAGGCAAACAGAGTTACACAGAGTTAAAAAGAGTTAAACAGAGGCAAACAGAGCTAAATAGAGTTAAACAGAGGCAAACAGAGTTAAATAGAGTTGAACAGAGGCAAACAGAGTTAAACAGAGTTAAACACAGGTAAAGAGAGATGAACAGGCTTAAACAGTGTTAAACGTAGGCAAGCAGAGTTCAACAGAGTTAAACAGAGTTAATCAGAGGGAAACAGATGGAAACTGAGTCAAACAGAGTTATACAGAGGCAAACAGAGTGAAACAGCGTTAAACAGTGGCAAACAGAGTTAAATAGAGTTAAACAGAGGCAAACAGAGTTAAACAGAGGCAAACAGAGTTAGACAGAGGCAAAAATAGTTCAACAGAGTTAAAGAGAGGATTAAAGAGTTAAACAGAGTGAAACAGGCAAACAGATTTACACAGCGATAAACAGAAGCAAACAAAGTTAAATAGAGTTAAATAGAGGCAAACAGAGTTAAACAGAATTAAACTGAGGCAAACAGAGTTAAACAGAGAAAAACAGAGGCAAACAGAGCTAAACAGAGTTAAACAGAGGCAAGAAGAGTTCAACAGAGTTAAACAGATGCAAACAGAGTTGAACAGAGATAAACAGAGTTAAACAGAGGTACAGAGAGGCGAACAGATTTAAACAGAGTTAAACATAAGCAAGCAGAGTTCAACAGAGTTGAACAGAGGCAAACAGAGATAACCAGAGTTAAACAGAGGCAAACAGAGTTACACAGAGTTAAACAGAGGCAAACAGAGTTAAACAGCGTTAAACAGAGGCAAACAGAGTTAAATAGAGTTAATCAGAGGCAAACAGAGTTTAACAGAGTTAAACAGAGGCAAACAGAGTTAAATAGAGTTGAACACTGGCAAACAGAGTTAAACAGAATGAAACAGAGGCAAACAGAGTTAAACAGCGTTAAACAGAGGCAAACAGAGTTAAATAGAGCTGAACAGTGGCAAACAGAGTTAAACAGAATTAAAAAGAGGCAAACTGAGTCAAATAGATTGAAACAGAGGCAAACAGAGTTGAACAGAGATAAAAAGAGTTCAACAGAGTTAAACACATGTCAACAGAGGCAAACAAAGTGAAACAGAATTAAACCGAGGCAAACAGAGTTAAACAGAGTTGAACAGAGGCAAACAGAGTTAAACAGAGTAAACAGAGGCAAACAGTGTTAAACAGAGATAAACAGTGTTAAACCGAGTTCAACAGAGGCAAACAGAGTTCAACAGAGTTAAACAGATTTCAGCAGAGTTACACCGAGTTAAACAGAGGTAAACAGATGCAAACAGAGTTCAACAGAGGCAAACAGAGTTAAACAGCGTTAAACAGAGGCAAATAGAGTTAAATAGAGTTAAACAGAGTCAAACTGAGTTAATCAGAATTAAACAGAGGCAAACAGAGTTAAATAGATGGAAACAGAGGCAAACAGAGTTGAACAGAGATAAAAAGAGTTCAACAGAATTAAACAGAGTTAAACAGAGGCAAACAGAGGGAAACAGAGGCAAACAGAGTTAGACGGAGGCATACAGCGTTAAACAGAGTTGAGCAGAGGCAAACAGAGTCAAATAGATTGAAACAGAGGCAAACAGAGTTGAACAGAGATAAAAAGAGTTCAACAGAGTTAAACACATGTAAACAGAGGGAAACAGAGTGAAACAGAGTTAAACCGAGGCAAACAGAGTTAAACAGAGTTGAACAGCGGCAAACAGAGTTAAACAGAGTTAAACAGAGGCAAACAGTGTTAAACAGAGATGAACCGAGTTCAACAGATGTAAAGAGAGGCGAACAGAGTTAAACACAGTTAAACATAGGCAAACAGAGTTCAACAGAGTTGAACAGAGGAAAACAGAGTTAAACAGATTTAAACAGAGTTAAACAGAGGCAAACAGATTTAAACAGAGGCAAAAAGAGTTCCAAAGAGTTAAACAGAGTTGAACAGAGGCAACCAGAGTTAAATAGATTGAAACAGATGCAAACAGAGTTGAACAGAGATAAACAGAGTTCAACAGAGTTAAACACAGGTAAACAGAGGGAAACACAGTGAAACGGAGTAAAACCGAGGCAAACAGAGTTGAAGTGAGTTGAACAGAGGCAAACAGAGTTAAACAGAGTCAAACAGAGGTAAAGAGAGACGAACAGAGTTAAACAGAGTTAAATGTAGGCAAGCAGAGTTCAACAGAGTTAAACAGAGGGAAACAGATGGAAACTGAATCAAACAGAGTTAAACAGAGCCATACAGAGTTAAACAGAGTTAAACAGAGTTGAACAGAGGCAAACAGAATGAAACAGAGTTAAACAGAGGCAGAGGTAAACAGAGGCAAACAGAGTTCAACAGAGTTAAACAGAGGATTTGAGAGTTAAACAGAGTTAAACTGAGGCAAACAGAGTTAAACAGCGTTAAACAGAATCAAACAGAGTGACCTGGAGTTGAACAGTGGCAAACAGATTTAAACAGAATTAAACAGAGGCAAACAGAGTTAAATAGATTGGAACAGAGGCAAACAGAGTTCAACAGAGACATACAGAGTTCAACAGAGTTAAGCAGAGGGAAACAGAGTTAAACAGAGGCATACAGAGTTAAACAGAGTTAAACAGAGGCATACAGAGTTAAACAGAGTTAAACAGATGCAAACAGAGTTGAACAGAGATAAACAGAGTTCAACAGAGTTAAACACATGTAAACAGATGGAAACTAAGTGATACAGAGTTAAACCGAGGCAAACAGAGTTAAACAGAGTTGAACAGAGGCAAACAGAGTTAACAGAGTTAAACAGAGACAAACAGAGTTAAACAGAGATAAACAGAGTTAAACAGAGGTAAAGAGAGGCGAACAGAGTTAAACTGAGTTAAACATAAGGAAACAGAGTTCAACAGAGTTGAACAGAGGCAAACAGATTTAACCAGAGTTAAACAGTGGCAAACATAGTTAAAAAGATTTAATCAGAGAAAAACAGAGTTAAATAGATTGAAACAGAGGCAAACAGAGTTCAACAGAGTTAAACAGTTCTACGGAGTTAAACAGAGTTAAACAGAGGCAAACAGAGGGAAACAGAGTGAACCAAAGTTAGACGGAGGCATACAGCTTTAAACAGAGTTGAACAGAGGCAAACAGAGTCAAATAGATTGACACAGAGGCAAACAGAGTTGAACAGAGATAAAAAGAGTTCAACAGAGTTAAACACATGTCAACAGAGGCAAACAGAGTGAAACAGAATTAAACCGAGCCAAACAGAGTTAAACAGAGTTGAACAGAGGCAAACAGAGTTAAACAGAGTAAACAGAGGCAAACAGTGTTAAACAGAGAGAAACAGTGTTAAACCGAGTTCAACAGAGGCAAACAGAGTTCAACAGATATAAACAGATTTCAGCAGAGTTAAACCGAGTTAAACAGAGGTAAACAGTGGGAAACAGAGTGAAACAGAGTTAAACAGAGGCAGGCAGAGTTAAATAGATTGAAACAGAGGGAAACAGAGTTGAACAGAGATATCAGAGTTCAACAGAGTTAAACAGAGTTAAACAGATGCAAACAGAGTTCAACAGAGGCAAACAGAGTTAAACAGCGTTAAACAGAGGCAAATAGAGTTAAATAGAGTTAAACAGAGTCAAACATAGTTAATCAGAATTAAACAGAGGCAAACAGAGTTAAATAGATTGAAACAGAGGCAAACAGAGTTGAACAGAGATAAAAAGAGTTGAACAGAATTAAACAGAGTTACACAGAGGCAAATAGAGGGAAACAGAGGCAAACAGAGTTAGACGGAGTCATACAGCGTTAAACAGAGTTGAGCAGAGGCAAACAGAGTCAAATAGATTGAAACAGTGGCAAACAGAGTTGAACAGAGATAAGAAGAGTTCAACAGAGTTAAACACATGTAAACAGAGGGAAACAGAGTGAAACAGAGTTAAACCGAGGCAAACAGAGTTAAACAGAGTTGAACAGCGGCAAACAGAGTTAAACAGAGTTAAACAGAGGCAAACAGTGTTAAACAGAGATGAACCGAGTTCAACAGATATAAAGAGAGGCGAACAGAGTTAAACACAGTTAAACATAGGCAAACAGAGTTCAACAGAGTTGAACAGAGGCAAACAGAGTTAAACAGATTTAAACAGAGTTAAACAGAGGCAAACAGATTTAAACAGAGGCAAAAAGAGTTCCAAAGAGTTAAACAGAGTTGAACAGAGGCAACCAGAGTTCAATAGATTGAAACAGATGCAAACAGAGTTGAACAGAGATAAACAGAGTTCAACAGAGTTAAACACAGGTAAACAGAGGGAAACAGAGTGAAACAGAGTAAAACCGAGGCAAACAGAGTTGAAGTGAGTTGAACAGAGGCAAACAGAGTTAAACAGAGGCAAACAGAGTTAGACAGCGTTAAACAGAGGCAAACAGAGTTAAATAGAGTTAAACAGTGGCAAACAGAGCACAACAGAGACATACAGAGTTCAACAGAGTTAAACAGACACAAACAGAGGGAAACAGAGTGAAACAGAGTTAAACAGAGGCATACAGAGTTAAATGGATTGAAACAGAGGCAAACAGAGTTGAACAGAGATAAAAAGAGTTCAACAGAGTTAAACACATGTAAACAGAGGGAAACAGAGTGAAACAGAGTTAAACCGAGGCAAACAGAGTTAAACAGAGTTGAACAGCGGCAAACAGAGTTAAACAGAGTTAAACAGAGGCAAACAGTGTTAAACAGAGATGAACCGAGTTCAACAGATGTAAAGAGAGGCGAACAGAGTTAAACACAGTTAAACATAGGCAAACAGAGTTCAACAGAGTTGAACAGAGGCAAACAGAGTTAAACAGATTTAAACAGAGTTAAACAGAGGCAAACAGATCTAAACAGAGGCAAAAAGAGTTCCAAAGAGTTAAACAGAGTTGAACAGAGGCAAACAGAGTTAAACAGAGTTAAACAGTGGCAAACATAAGCAAACAGAGTTCAACAGAGTTGAACAGAGGCAAATAGAGTTAACCAGAGTTAAACAGAGGCAAACAGAGTTAAACAGCGTTAAACAGAGGCAAACAGAGCTAAATAGAGTTAAACAGAGGCAAATAGAGTTAAATAGAGTTTAGCAGAGGCAAACAGAGTTAAACAGAGTGAAACAGAGGCATACAGTGTTAAACAGAGTTAAACAGATGCAAACAGAGTTGAACAGAGATAAACAGAGTTCAACAGAGTTAAACACAGGTAAACAGAGGGAAACAGAGTCAAACCGAGGCAAACAGAGTTGAACAGAGTTGAACAGAGGCAAACAGAGTTAAACAGAGTTAAACACAGGTAAAGAGAGATGAACAGGCTTAAACAGTGTTAAACGTAGGCAAGCAGAGTTCACCAGAGTTAAACAGAGTTAATCAGAGGGAAACAGATGGAAACTGAGTCAAACAGAGTTATACAGAGGCAAACAGAGTGAAACAGCGTTAAACAGTGGCAAACAGAGTTAAATAGAGTTAAACAGAGGCAAACAGAGTTAACCAGAGGCAAACAGAGTTAGACAGAGGCAAAAATAGTTCAACAGAGTTAAAGAGAGGATTAAAGAGTTAAACAGAGTGAAACAGGCAAACAGATTTACACAGCGATAAATAGAAGCAAACAAAGTTAAATAGAGTTAAATAGAGGCAAACAGAGTTAAACAGAATTAAACTGAGGCAAACAGAGTTAAACAGAGAAAAACAGAGGCAAACAGAGCTAAACAGAGTTAAACAGAGGCAAGAAGAGTTCAACAGAGTTAAACAGATGCAAACAGAGTTGAACAGAGATAAACAGAGTTAAACAGAGGTACAGAGAGGCGAACAGAGTTAAACATAAGCAAACGAAGTTCAACAGAGTTGAACAGAGGCAAACAGAGATAACCAGAGTTAAACAGAGGCAAACAGAGTTACACAGAGTTAAACAGAGGCAAACAGAGTTGAACAGCGTTAAACAGAGGCAAACAGAGTTAAATAGAGTTAATCAGAGGCAAACAGAGTTTAACAGAGTTAAACAGAGGCAAACAGAGTTAAATAGAGTTGAACACTGGCAAACAGAGTTAAACAGAATGAAACAGAGGCAAACAGAGTTAAACAGCGTTAAACAGAGGCAAACAGAGTTAAATTGATTGAAAAAGAGGCAAACAGAGTTCAACAGAGACATACAGCGTTCAACAGAGTTACACAGAGGCAAACAGAGGGAAATAGAGTGAAACAGAGTTAAACAGAGGCATACAGAGTCAAACGGAGTTAAACAGAGGCATAGAGTTAAACAGAGATAAACAGATGCAAACAGAGTTAAACAGCGTTAAACAGAGGCATACAGAGTTCAACAGAGTTAAACACGGGCAAACAGAGGCAAACAGAGTTCAACAGAGACAAACAGAGTTCAACAGATTTAAACAGAGTTAAACAGAGGCATACAGAGTTAAACAGAGATAAACAGATGCAAACAGAGTTAAACAGCGTTAAACAGAGGCATACAGAGTTCAACAGAGTTAAACACGGGCAAACAGAGGCAAACAGAGTTCAACAGAGACAAACAGAGTTCAACAGAGTTAAACAGAGGCATACAGAGTTAAACAGAGTTGAACAGAGGCAAACAGAGTTAAATAGATTGAGACAGAGGCAAATAGAGTTGAACGGAGATAATCAGATTTCAACAGATCTAAGCACAGGTAAACAGAGGGTAACAGAGTGAAACAGAGTTAAACCGAGGCAAACAGAGTTAAACAGAGCTGAACAGAGGTAAGCAGAGTTAAACAGAGTTAAACAGAGTGAAACAGAGGCAAAGAGAGGCGAACAGAGTTAAACAGAGTTAAACATAGGCAAACAGAGTTAAACAGAGTTAAACAGAGGCAAACAGAGTGAAAAACTGTTAAAGAGATGAAAACAGAGGTAAACAGAGGCAAACAGAGTTAAACAGAGTTGAACAGAGGCAAACAAGTTAAACAGAGTTAAACAGATGCAAACAGAGTGAAACAGAGTAAAACAGAGGTATACAGAGTTAAACAGATTTAAACAGAGGCATACAGAGTTAAACAGAGGTAAACAGAGGCATACAGAGTTCAACAGAGTTAAACACGGGCAAACAGAGTTCAACAGAGTCAAACAGAGTTCAACAGAGTTAAACAGAGTTAAACAGAGGTATACAGAGTTAAACAGAGTTGAATAGAGGCAAACAGAGTTAAATAGATTGAGACAGAGGCAAACAGAGTTGAACAGAGATAAACAGATTTCAACAGATTCAAACAAAGGTAAACAGAGGGAAACAGAGTTAAACAGAGGCAAACAGAGTTAAACAGCGTTAAACAGAGGCAAACAGAGTTAAATAGAGTTAAACAGTGGCAAACAGAGCACAACAGAGACATACAGAGTTCAACAGAGTTAAACAGACACAAACAGAGGGAAACAGAGTGAAACAGAGTTAAACAGAGGCATACAGAGTTAAATGGATTGAAACAGAGGCAAACAGAGTTGAACAGAGATAAAAAGAGTTCAACAGAGTTAAACACATGTAAACAGAGGGAAACAGAGTGAAACAGAGTTAAACCGAGGCAAACAGAGTTAAACAGAGTTGAACAGCGGCAAACAGAGTTAAACAGAGTTAAACAGAGGCAAACAGTGTTAAACAGAGATGAACCAAGTTCAACAGATGTAAAGAGAGGCGAACAGAGTTAAACACAGTTAAACATAGGCAAAAAGAGTTCAACAGAGTTGAACAGAGGCAAACAGAGTTAAACAGATTTAAACAGAGTTAAACAGAGTCAAACAGATTTAAACAGAGGCAAAAAGAGTTCCAAAGAGTTAAACAGAGTTGAACAGAGGCAACCAGAGTTAAATAGATTGAAACAGATGCAAACAGAGTTGAACAGAGATAAACAGAGTTCAACAGAGTTAAACACAGGTAAACAGAGGGAAACAGAGTGAAACAGAGTAAAACCGAGGCAAACAGAGTTGAAGTGAGTTGAACAGAGGCAAACAGAGTTAAACAGAGGCAAACAGAGTTAAACAGCGTTAAACAGAGGCAAACAGAGTTAAATAGAGTTAAACAGTGGCAAACAGAGCACAACAGAGACATACAGATTTCAACAGAGTTAAACAGACACAAACAGAGGGAAACAGAGTGAAACAGAGTTAAACAGAGGCATACAGAGTTAAATGGATTGAAACAGAGGCAAACAGAGTTGAACAGAGATAAAAAGAGTTCAACAGAGTTAAACACATGTAAACAGAGGGAAACAGAGTGAAACAGAGTTAAACCGAGGCAAACAGAGTTAAACAGAGTTGAACAGCGGCAAACAGAGTTAAACAGAGTTAAACAGAGGCAAACAGTGTTAAACAGATATGAACCGAGTTCAACAGATGTAAAGAGAGGCGAACAGAGTTAAACACAGTTAAACATAGGCAAACAGAGTTCAACAGATTTGAACAGAGGCAAACAGAGTTAAACAGATTTAAACAGAGTTAAACAGAGGCAAACAGATCTAAACAGAGGCAAAAAGAGTTCCAAAGAGTTAAACAGAGTTGAACAGAGGCAAACAGAGTTAAACAGAGTTAAACAGTGGCAAACATAAGCAAACAGAGTTCAACAGAGTTGAACAGAGGCAAATAGAGTTAACCAGAGTTAAACAGAGGCAAACAGAGTTAAACAGCGTTAAACAGAGGCAAAGAGAGCTAAATAGAGTTAAACAGAGGCAAACAGTGTTAAATAGAGTTTAGCAGAGGCAAACAGAGTTAAACAGAGTGAAACAGAGGCATACAGTGTTAAACAGAGTTAAACAGATGCGAACAGAGTTGAACAGAGATAAACAGAGTTCAACAGAGTTAAACACAGGTAAACAGAGGGAAACAGAGTTAAACACAGGTAAACAGAGGGAAACAGAGTTAAACCGAGGCAAACAGAGTTGAACAGAGTTGAACAGAGGCAAACAGAGTTAAACAGAGTTAAACACAGGTAAAGAGAGATGAACAGGCTTAAACAGTGTTAAACGTAGGCAAGCAGAGTTCAACAGAGTTAAACAGAGTTAATCAGAGGGAAACAGATGGAAACTGAGTCAAACAGAGTTATACAGAGGCAAACAGAGTGAAACAGCGTTAAACAGTGGCAAACAGAGTTAAATAGAGTTAAACAGAGGCAAACAGAGTTAAACAGAGGCAAACAGAGTTAGACAGAGGCAAAAATAGTTCAACAGAGTTAAAGAGAGGATTAAAGAGTTAAACAGAGTGAAACAGGCAAACAGATTTACACAGCGATAAATAGAAGCAAACAAAGTTAAATAGAGTTAAATAGAGGCAAACAGAGTTAAACAGAATTAAACTGAGGCAAACAGAGTTAAACAGAGAAAAACAGAGGCAAACAGAGCTAAACAGATTTAAACAGAGGCAAGAAGAGTTCAACAGAGTTAAACAGATGCAAACAGAGTTGAACAGAGATAAACAGAGTTAAACAGAGGTACAGAGAGGCGACCAGAGTTAAACATAAGCAAACGGAGTTCAACAGAGTTGAACAGAGGCAAACAGAGATAACCAGAGTTAAACAGAGGCAAACAGAGTTACACAGAGTTAAACAGAGGCAAACAGAGTTGAACAGCGTTAAACAGAGGCAAACAGAGTTAAATAGAGTTAATCAGAGGCAAACAGAGTTTAACAGAGTTAAACAGAGGCAAACAGAGTTAAATAGAGTTGAACACTGGCAAACAGAGTTAAACAGAATGAAACAGAGGCAAACAGAGTTAAACAGCGTTAAACAGAGGCAAACAGAGTTAAATTGATTGAAAAAGAGGCAAACAGAGTTCAACAGAGACATACAGCGTTCAACAGAGTTACACAGAGGCAAACAGAGGGAAATAGAGTGAAACAGAGTTAAACAGAGGCATACAGAGTTAAACGGAGTTAAACAGAGGCATACAGAGTTAAACAGAGATAAACAGATGCAAACAGAGTTAAACAGCGTTAAACAGAGGCATACAGAGTTCAACAGAGTTAAACACGGGCAAACAGAGGCAAACAGAGTTCAACAGAGACAAACAGAGTTAAACAGAGTTAAACAGAGGCAAACAGTGTTAAACAGAGATGAACCGAGTTCAACAGATGTAAAGAGAGGCGAACAGAGTTAAACACAGTTAAACATAGGCAAACAGAGTTCAACAGAGTTGAACAGAGGCAAACAGAGTTAAACAGATTTAAACAGAGTTAAACAGAGGCAAACAGATCTAAACAGAGGCAAAAAGAGTTCCAAAGAGTTAAACAGAGTTGAACAGAGGCAAACAGAGTTAAACAGAGTTAAACAGTGGCAAACATAAGCAAACAGAGTTCAACAGAGTTGAACAGAGGCAAATAGAGTTAACCAGAGTTAAACAGAGGCAAACAGAGTTAAACAGCGTTAAACAGAGGCAAAGAGAGCTAAATAGAGTTAAACAGAGGCAAACAGTGTTAAATAGAGTTTAGCAGAGGCAAACAGAGTTAAACAGAGTGAAACAGAGGCATACAGTGTTAAACAGAGTTAAACAGATGCGAACAGAGTTGAACAGAGATAAACAGAGTTCAACAGAGTTAAACACAGGTAAACAGAGGGAAACAGAGTTAAACCGAGGCAAACAGAGTTGAACAGAGTTGAACAGAGGCAAACAGAGTTAAACAGAGTTAAACACAGGTAAAGAGAGATGAACAGGCTTAAACAGTGTTAAACGTAGGCAAGCAGAGTTCAACAGAGTTAAACAGAGTTAATCAGAGGGAAACAGATGGAAACTGAGTCAAACAGAGTTATACAGAGGCAAACAGAGTGAAACAGCGTTAAACAGTGGCAAACAGAGTTAAATAGAGTTAAACAGAGGCAAACAGAGTTAAACAGAGGCAAACAGAGTTAGACAGAGGCAAAAATAGTTCAACAGAGTTAAAGAGAGGATTAAAGAGTTAAACAGAGTGAAACAGGCAAACAGATTTACACAGCGATAAATAGAAGCAAACAAAGTTAAATAGAGTTAAATAGAGGCAAACAGAGTTAAACAGAATTAAACTGAGGCAAACAGAGTTAAACAGAGAAAAACAGAGGCAAACAGAGCTAAACAGATTTAAACAGAGGCAAGAAGAGTTCAACAGAGTTAAACAGATGCAAACAGAGTTGAACAGAGATAAACAGAGTTAAACAGAGGTACAGAGAGGCGACCAGAGTTAAACATAAGCAAACGGAGTTCAACAGAGTTGAACAGAGGCAAACAGAGATAACCAGAGTTAAACAGAGGCAAACAGAGTTACACAGAGTTAAACAGAGGCAAACAGAGTTGAACAGCGTTAAACAGAGGCAAACAGAGTTAAATAGAGTTAATCAGAGGCAAACAGAGTTTAACAGAGTTAAACAGAGGCAAACAGAGTTAAATAGAGTTGAACACTGGCAAACAGAGTTAAACAGAATGAAACAGAGGCAAACAGAGTTAAACAGCGTTAAACAGAGGCAAACAGAGTTAAATTGATTGAAAAAGAGGCAAACAGAGTTCAACAGAGACATACAGCGTTCAACAGAGTTACACAGAGGCAAACAGAGGGAAATAGAGTGAAACAGAGTTAAACAGAGGCATACAGAGTTAAACGGAGTTAAACAGAGGCATACAGAGTTAAACAGAGATAAACAGATGCAAACAGAGTTAAACAGCGTTAAACAGAGGCATACAGAGTTCAACAGAGTTAAACACGGGCAAACAGAGGCAAACAGAGTTCAACAGAGACAAACAGAGTTCAACAGAGTTAAACAGAGTTAAACAGAGGCATACAGAGTTAAACAGAGATAAACAGATGCAAACAGAGTTAAACAGCGTTAAACAGAGGCATACAGAGTTCAACAGAGTTAAACACGGGCAAACAGAGGCAAACAGAGTTCAACAGAGACAAACAGAGTTCAACAGAGTTAAACAGAGGCATACAGAGTTAAACAGAGTTGAACAGAGGCAAACAGAGTTAAATAGATTGAGACAGAGGCAAATAGAGTTGAACGGAGATAATCAGATTTCAACAGATCTAAGCACAGGTAAACAGAGGGTAACAGAGTGAAACAGAGTTAAACCGAGGCAAACAGAGTTAAACAGAGCTGAACAGAGGTAAGCAGAGTTAAACAGAGTTAAACAGAGTGAAACAGAGGCAAAGAGAGGCGAACAGAGTTAAACAGAGTTAAACATAGGCAAACAGAGTTAAGCAGAGTTAAACAGAGGCAAACAGAGTGAAAAACTGTTAAAGAGATGAAAACAGAGGTAAACAGAGGCAAACAGAGTTAAACAGAGTTGAACAGAGGCAAACAAGTTAAACAGAGTTAAACAGATGCAAACAGAGTGAAACAGAGTAAAACAGAGGTATACAGAGTTAAACAGATTTAAACAGAGGCATACAGAGTTAAACAGAGGTAAACAGAGGCATACAGAGTTCAACAGAGTTAAACACGGGCAAACAGAGTTCAACAGAGTCAAACAGAGTTCAACAGAGTTAAACAGAGTTAAACAGAGATATACAGAGTTAAACAGAGTTGAACAGAGGCAAACAGAGTTAAATAGATTGAGACAGAGGCAAACAGAGTTGAACAGAGATAAACAGATTTCAACAGATTCAAACAAAGGTAAACAGAGGGAAACAGAGTTAAACAGAGGCAAACAGAGTTAAACAGAGTTAAACAGAGGCAAAGAGAGGCGAACAGAGTTAAACAGAGTTAAACATAGGCAAACAGAGTTAAACAGAGTCAAACAGAGGCAAAGAGAGGCGAACAGAGTTAAACAGAGTTAAACATAGGCAAACAGAGTTAAACAGAGTTGAATAGAGGCAAACAGAGTTGAACAGAGTTAAACAGATGCAAACAGAGTTAAATGGAGTTCAACAGAGGCAAACAGAGTTAAATAGAGTTAATTGGAGGCAAACTGAGTTAAACAGAATAAAACTGAGGCAAACAGATTTAAACATAGATGAACAGAGGCAAACAGATCTAAACAGAGTTAAACAGGGGCAAACATGTTTAAACAGATTTAAAGAGAGGCAAACAGAGTTGAACAGAGTTAAAAGAGGCATACAGAGTTAAAGAGAGTTAAACAGAGGCAAACAGAGTTAAACAGCGTTAAACGGAGGCAAACAGAGTTTAATAGAGTTAAACAGTGGCAAACAGAGTTAAACAGAATTAAACAGAGGCAAACAGAGTTAAATAGATTGAAACAGAGGCAGACAGAGTTCAACAGAGATGAACAGAGTTCAACAGAGTTAAACAGAGTGAAACAGAGGCAAACAGAGGGAAACAGAGTGAAACAGAGTTAGACGGAGGCATAGAGTGTTAAACAGATTTGAACAGAGGCAAACAGAGTTAAATAGAGTTAAACAGTGGCAAACAGAGTAAAACAGAATTAAACAGAGGCATACAGAGTTAAACAGAGTTAAACAGAGGAAAACAGAGTTAAACAGATAAAAACAGAGTTAAACAGATGTAAAGAGAGACGAACAGAGTTAAACAGAGTTAAACATAGGCAAGCAGAGTTCTACAGAGTTAAACAGAGTCAAACAGAGGCAAACAGAAGGAAACAGAGTGAAACAGAGTTAGACGGAGGCATACAGCGTTAAACAGAGTTGAACAGAGGCATACAGAGTCAAATAGATTGAAACAGAGGCAAACAGAGTTGAACAGAGATAAAAAGTGTTCAACAGAGTTAAACACATGTAAACAGATGGAAACTAAGTGAAACAGAATTAAACCGAGGCAAACAGAGTTAAACAGAGTTGAACAGAGGCAAACAGAGTTAAACAGAGATAAACAGAGTTAAACAGAGGTAAAGAGAGGCGAACAGAGTTAAACAGATTTAAACATAAGCAAACAGAGTTAAACAGATTTAAACATAAGCAAACAGAGTTCAACAGAGTTGAACAGAGGCAAACAGAGTTAACCAGAGTTAAACAGAGGCAAACAGAGTTACACAGAGTTAAAAAGAGTTAAACAGAGGCAAACAGAGTTAAACAGCGTTAAACAGAGGCAAACAGAGTTAAACAGAGGCAAACAGAGTTTAGCAGAGTTAAACAGAGGCAAACAGCGTTAAATAGAGTTCGACAGAGGCATACAGAGTTCAACACAGTTAAACACGGGCAATCAGAGGGAAACAGAGTGAAACAGAGTTAAACAGAGTTCAACAGAGTTAAACAGAGGCATACAGAGTTAAACAGAGATAACCAGATGTAAACAGAGTTAAACAGCGTTAAACAGAGGCATACAGAGTTCAACAGAGTTAAACAGAGGTAAACAGAGTTAAACAGAGTTAAACAGAGGCAAACAGAGATTAGCAGAGTTAAACAGAGTTAAATAGAGTTCGACAGAGGCAAACAGAGTTCAATACAGTTAATCAGAGGCATACAGAGTTCAACACAGTTAAACACGGGCAATCAGAGGGAAACAGAGTGAAACAGAGTTAAACAGAGGCATACATAGTTCAACAGAGTTAAACAGAGGCATACAGAGTTAAACAGAGATAAACAGATGCAAACAGAGTTAAACAGCGTTAAACAGAGGCATACAGAGTTCAACAGAGTTAAACAAGGCCAACAGAGGCAAACAGAGTTCAACAGAGACAAACAGAGTTCAACAGAGTTAAACAGAGTTAAACAGAGGCATACAGAGTTAAACAGAGTTGAACAGAGGCAAACAGAGTTAAATAGATTGAGACAGAGGCAAACAGAGTTGAACAGAGATAAACAGATTTCAACAGATTTAAGCCCTGGTAAACAGAGGGTAACGGAGGGAAACAGAGTTAAACCGAGGCAAACAGAGTTAAACAGAGCTGAACAGAGGTAAACAGAGTTAAACAGAGTGAAACAGAGGCAAAGAGAGGCGAACAGAGTTAAACAGAGTTAAACAGAGGCAAACAGAGTTAAACAGAGTTAAACAGAGGCAAACAGAGTGAAACAGTGTGAAAGAGAGGCAAACAGGTAAACAGAAGCAAGCAGAGTTAAACAGAGTTAAACAGAGTTGAACAGAGGCAAACAGAGTTAAACAGATGCAAAGCGAGTGAAACAGAGTAAAACAGAGGTATACAGAGTTAAACAGACTTAAACAGAGGCATACAGAGTTAAACAGAGGTACACAGATGCAAACAGAGTTAAACAGCGTTAAACAGAGGCATACAGAGTTCAACAGAGTTAAACACGGGCAAACAGAGTTCAACAGAGTCAAACAGAGTTCAAAAGAGTTAAACAGAGGCAAACAGAGGCAAACAGAGTTCAACAGAGTTAAACAGAGTTAAACAGAGGTATACAGAGTTAAACAGAGTTGAACAGAGGCAAACAGAGTTAAATAGATTGAGACAGAGGCAAACAGAGTTGAGCAGAGATAAACAGATTTCAACAGATTTCAACAAAGGTAAACAGAGGGAAACAGAGTTAAACAGAGGCAAACAGAGTTAAGCAGAGTTAAACAGAGGCAAAGAGAGGCGAACAGAGTTAAACAGAGTTAAACATAGGCAAACAGAGTTAAACAGAGTTAAACAGAGGCAAACAGAGTTAAACAAGTTGAATAGAGGCAAACAGAGTTGAACAGAGTTAAACAGATGCAAACAGAGTTAAATGGAGTTCAACAGAGGCAAACAGAGTTAAATAGAGTTAAATGGAGGCAAACTGAGTTGAACAGAATTAAACTCAGGCAAACAGATTTAAATAGAGATGAACAGAGTTAAAGAGAGACGAACAGAGTTAAACAGAGTTAAACATAGGCAAGCAGAGTTAAATAGAGTTAAACAGAGGCAAACAGAGTTTAGCAGAGTTAAACAGAGGCAAACAGAGTGATAAAAAGTGTTCAACAGAGTTAAACACATGCAAACAGATGGAAACGAAGTGAAACAGAGTTAAACCGAGGCAAACAGAGTTAAACAGAGTTGAACAGAGGCAAACAGAGTTAACAGAGTTAAACAGAGACAAACAGAGTTAAACAGAGATAAATAGAGTTAAACAGAGGTAAAGAGAGGCGAACAGAGTTAAACAGAGTTAAACATAAGCAAACAGAGTTCAACAGAGTTGAACAGAGGCAAACAGAGTTAACCAGAGTTAAACAGAGGCAAACAGAGTTAAACAGCGTTAAACAGAGGCAAACAGAGTTAAATAGAGTTAAACAGAGGCAAACAGAGTTTAGCAGAGTTAAACAGAGGCAAACAGAGTGAAATAGAGTTCCACAGAGGCAAA
The DNA here is from genome assembly GCA_026770705.1 of Isurus oxyrinchus. Taxonomy (NCBI): domain Eukaryota; kingdom Metazoa; phylum Chordata; class Chondrichthyes; order Lamniformes; family Lamnidae; genus Isurus; species Isurus oxyrinchus. The sequence continues at coordinate 97,522 of JANJGN010000867.1, read as the reverse complement.
CAGAGTTCAATAGAGTAAATCAGAGGCATACAGAGTTCAACACAGTTAAACACGGGCAATCAGAGGGAAACAGAGTGAAACAGAGTTAAACAGAGGCATACAGAGTTCAACAGAGTTAAACAGAGTTAAACAGAGGCAAACAGAAGGAAACAGAGTGAAACAGAGTTAGACGGAGGCATACAGCATTAAACAGAGTTGAACAGAGGCATACAGAGTCAAATAGACTGAAACAGAGGCAAACAGAGTTGAACAAAGATAAAAAGTGTTCAACAGAGTTAAACACATGTAAACAGATGGAAACTAAGTGAAACGGAATTAAACCGAGGCAAACAGAGTTAAACAGAGTTGAACAGAGGCAAACAGAGTTAACAGAGTTAAACAGAGGCAAACAGAGTTAAACAGAGATAAACAGAGTTAAACAGAGGTAAAGAGAGGCGAACAGAGTTAAACAGAGTTAAACATAAGCAAACAGAGTTCAACAGAGTTGAACAGAGGCAAACAGAGTTAACCAGAGTTAAACAGAGGCAGACAGAGTTACACAGAGTTAAAAAGAGTTAAACAGAGGCAAACAGAGTTAAACTGCGTTAAACAGAGGCAAACAGAGTTCAATAGAGTTAAACAGAGGCAAACAGAGTTTAGCCGAGTGAAATAGAGGCAAACAGAATTAAATAGAGTTCGACAGAGGCAAACAGAGTTCAATAGAGTTAATCAGAGGCATACAGAGTTCAACACAGTTAAACACGGGCAATCAGAGGGAAACAGAGTGTAACAGAGTTAAACAGAGGCATACAGAGTTAAGCAGAGTTAAACAGAGGCATACAGAGTTAAACAGAGATAAACAGATGCAATCAGAGTTAAACAGCGTTAAACAGAGGCATACAGAGTTCAACAGAGTTTAAAAGAGTTAAACAGAGGCATACAGAGTTAAACAGAGTTGAACAGAGGCATACAGAGTCAAATAGATTGAAACAGAGGCAAACAGAGTTGAACAGAGATAAAAAGTGTTCAACAGAGTTAAACACATGCAAACAGATGGAAACGAAGTGAAACAGAGTTAAACCGAGGCAAACAGAGTTAAACAGAGTTAAACAGAGGCATACAGAGTTAAACAGAGATAAACAGATGCAAACAGAGTTAAACAGCGTTAAAGAGAGGCATACAGAGATCAACAGAGCTAAACACGGGCAAACAGAGGCAAACAGAGTTCAACAGAGACAAACAGAGTTCAACAGAGTTAAACCGAGGCAAACAGAGTTAAACAGATTTGAACAGAGGCAAACAGAGTTAACAGAGTTAAACAGAGACAAACAGAGTTAAACAGAGGTAAAGAGAGGCGAACAGAGTTAAACAGAGTTAAACATAAGCAACAGAGTTCAACAGAGTTGAACAGAGGCAAACAGCGTTAACCAGAGTTAAACAGTGGCAAACATAGTTAAAAAGAATTAATCAGAGAAAAACAGAGTTAAATAGATTGAAATAGAGGCAAACAGAGTTCAACAGAGTTAAACAGTTCTACGGAGTTAAACAGAGTTAAACAGAGGCAAACAGAGGGAAACAGAGTGAACCAGAGTTAGACGGAGGCATACAGCTTTAAACAGAGTTGAACAGAGGCAAACAGAGTCAAATAGATTGACACAGAGGCAAACAGAGTTGAACAGAGATAAAAAGAGTTCAACAGAGTTAAACACATGTCAACAGAGGCAAACAGAGTGAAACCGAATTAAACCGAGGCAAACAGAGTTAAACAGAGTTGAACAGAGACAAACAGAGTTAAACAGAGTAAACAGAGGCAAACAGTGTTAAACAGAGATAAACAGTGTTAAACCGAGTTCAACAGAGGCAAACAGAGTTCAACAGATATAAACAGATTTCAGCAGAGTTAAACCGAGTTAAACAGAGGTAAACAGTGGGAAACAGAGTGAAACAGAGTTAAACAGAGGCAGGCAGAGTTAAACAGAGTTGACCAGAGGCAAACAGAGTTAAATAGATTGAAACAGAGGGAAACAGAGTTGAACAGAGATATCAGAGTTCAACAGAGTTAAACAGAGTTAAACAGAGTTAAACACAGGTAAAGAGAGATGAACAGGCTTAAACAGTGTTAAACGTAGGCAAGCAGAGTTCAACAGAGTTAAACAGAGTTAATCAGAGGGAAACAGATGGAAACTGAGTCAAACAGAGTTATACAGAGGCAAATAGAGTGAAACAGCGTTAAACATTGGCAAACAGAGTTAAATAGAGTTAAACAGAGGCAAACAGAGTTAAACAGAGGCAAACAGAGTTAAACAGAGGCAAAAATAGTTCAACAGAGTTAAAGAGAGGATAAAAGAGTTAAACAGAGTGAAACAGAGGCAAACAGATTTACACAGCGATAAACAGAAGCAAACAAAGTTAAATAGAGTTAAATAGAGGCAAACAGAGTTAAACAGAATTAAACTGAGGCAAACAGAGTTAACAGAGTGAAACAGAGGTAAAGAGAGGCGAACAGAGTTAAACAGAGTTAAACATAAGCAAACAGAGTTCAACAGAGTTGAACAGAGGCAAACAGAGATAACCAGAGTTAAACAGAGGCAAACAGAGTTACACAGAGTTAAACAGAGGCAAACAGAATTAAACAGCGTTAAACAGAGGCAAGCAGAGTTAAATAGAGTTAATCAGGGGCAAACAGAGTTTAACAGAGTTAAACAGAGGCAAACAGAGTTAAATAGAGTTGAACACTGGCAAACAGAGTTAAACAGAATGAAACAGAGGCAAACAGAGTTAAACAGCGTTAAACAGAGGCAAACAGAGTTAAATAGAGCTGAACAGTGGCAAACAGAGTTAAACAGAATTAAACAGAGGCAAACAGAGTTAAACTGATTGAAAAAGAGGCAAACAGAGTTCAACAGAGACATACAGCATTCAACAGAGTTAAACAGAGGCAAACAGAGTTAGACAGCGTTAAACAGAGGCAAACAGAGTTAAATAGAGTTAAACAGTGGCAAACAGAGCACAACAGAGACATACAGAGTTCAACAGAGTTAAACAGACACAAACAGAGGGAAACAGAGTGAAACAGAGTTAAACAGAGGCATACAGAGTTAAATGGATTGAAACAGAGGCAAACAGAGTTGAACAGAGATAAAAAGAGTTCAACAGAGTTAAACACATGTAAACAGAGGGAAACAGAGTGAAACAGAGTTAAACCGAGGCAAACAGAGTTAAACAGAGTTGAACAGCGGCAAACAGAGTTAAACAGAGTTAAACAGAGGCAAACAGTGTTAAACAGAGATGAACCGAGTTCAACAGATGTAAAGAGAGGCGAACAGAGTTAAACACAGTTAAACATAGGCAAACAGAGTTCAACAGAGTTGAACAGAGGCAAACAGAGTTAAACAGATTTAAACAGAGTTAAACAGAGGCAAACAGATCTAAACAGAGGCAAAAAGAGTTCCAAAGAGTTAAACAGAGTTGAACAGAGGCAAACAGAGTTAAACAGAGTTAAACAGTGGCAAACATAAGCAAACAGAGTTCAACAGAGTTGAACAGAGGCAAATAGAGTTAACCAGAGTTAAACAGAGGCAAACAGAGTTAAACAGCGTTAAACAGAGGCAAACAGAGCTAAATAGAGTTAAACAGAGGCAAATAGAGTTAAATAGAGTTTAGCAGAGGCAAACAGAGTTAAACAGAGTGAAACAGAGGCATACAGTGTTAAACAGAGTTAAACAGATGCAAACAGAGTTGAACAGAGATAAACAGAGTTCAACAGAGTTAAACACAGGTAAACAGAGGGAAACAGAGTCAAACCGAGGCAAACAGAGTTGAACAGAGTTGAACAGAGGCAAACAGAGTTAAACAGAGTTAAACACAGGTAAAGAGAGATGAACAGGCTTAAACAGTGTTAAACGTAGGCAAGCAGAGTTCACCAGAGTTAAACAGAGTTAATCAGAGGGAAACAGATGGAAACTGAGTCAAACAGAGTTATACAGAGGCAAACAGAGTGAAACAGCGTTAAACAGTGGCAAACAGAGTTAAATAGAGTTAAACAGAGGCAAACAGAGTTAACCAGAGGCAAACAGAGTTAGACAGAGGCAAAAATAGTTCAACAGAGTTAAAGAGAGGATTAAAGAGTTAAACAGAGTGAAACAGGCAAACAGATTTACACAGCGATAAATAGAAGCAAACAAAGTTAAATAGAGTTAAATAGAGGCAAACAGAGTTAAACAGAATTAAACTGAGGCAAACAGAGTTAAACAGAGAAAAACAGAGGCAAACAGAGCTAAACAGAGTTAAACAGAGGCAAGAAGAGTTCAACAGAGTTAAACAGATGCAAACAGAGTTGAACAGAGATAAACAGAGTTAAACAGAGGTACAGAGAGGCGAACAGAGTTAAACATAAGCAAACGAAGTTCAACAGAGTTGAACAGAGGCAAACAGAGATAACCAGAGTTAAACAGAGGCAAACAGAGTTACACAGAGTTAAACAGAGGCAAACAGAGTTGAACAGCGTTAAACAGAGGCAAACAGAGTTAAATAGAGTTAATCAGAGGCAAACAGAGTTTAACAGAGTTAAACAGAGGCAAACAGAGTTAAATAGAGTTGAACACTGGCAAACAGAGTTAAACAGAATGAAACAGAGGCAAACAGAGTTAAACAGCGTTAAACAGAGGCAAACAGAGTTAAATTGATTGAAAAAGAGGCAAACAGAGTTCAACAGAGACATACAGCGTTCAACAGAGTTACACAGAGGCAAACAGAGGGAAATAGAGTGAAACAGAGTTAAACAGAGGCATACAGAGTCAAACGGAGTTAAACAGAGGCATAGAGTTAAACAGAGATAAACAGATGCAAACAGAGTTAAACAGCGTTAAACAGAGGCATACAGAGTTCAACAGAGTTAAACACGGGCAAACAGAGGCAAACAGAGTTCAACAGAGACAAACAGAGTTCAACAGATTTAAACAGAGTTAAACAGAGGCATACAGAGTTAAACAGAGATAAACAGATGCAAACAGAGTTAAACAGCGTTAAACAGAGGCATACAGAGTTCAACAGAGTTAAACACGGGCAAACAGAGGCAAACAGAGTTCAACAGAGACAAACAGAGTTCAACAGAGTTAAACAGAGGCATACAGAGTTAAACAGAGTTGAACAGAGGCAAACAGAGTTAAATAGATTGAGACAGAGGCAAATAGAGTTGAACGGAGATAATCAGATTTCAACAGATCTAAGCACAGGTAAACAGAGGGTAACAGAGTGAAACAGAGTTAAACCGAGGCAAACAGAGTTAAACAGAGCTGAACAGAGGTAAGCAGAGTTAAACAGAGTTAAACAGAGTGAAACAGAGGCAAAGAGAGGCGAACAGAGTTAAACAGAGTTAAACATAGGCAAACAGAGTTAAACAGAGTTAAACAGAGGCAAACAGAGTGAAAAACTGTTAAAGAGATGAAAACAGAGGTAAACAGAGGCAAACAGAGTTAAACAGAGTTGAACAGAGGCAAACAAGTTAAACAGAGTTAAACAGATGCAAACAGAGTGAAACAGAGTAAAACAGAGGTATACAGAGTTAAACAGATTTAAACAGAGGCATACAGAGTTAAACAGAGGTAAACAGAGGCATACAGAGTTCAACAGAGTTAAACACGGGCAAACAGAGTTCAACAGAGTCAAACAGAGTTCAACAGAGTTAAACAGAGTTAAACAGAGGTATACAGAGTTAAACAGAGTTGAATAGAGGCAAACAGAGTTAAATAGATTGAGACAGAGGCAAACAGAGTTGAACAGAGATAAACAGATTTCAACAGATTCAAACAAAGGTAAACAGAGGGAAACAGAGTTAAACAGAGGCAAACAGAGTTAAACAGCGTTAAACAGAGGCAAACAGAGTTAAATAGAGTTAAACAGTGGCAAACAGAGCACAACAGAGACATACAGAGTTCAACAGAGTTAAACAGACACAAACAGAGGGAAACAGAGTGAAACAGAGTTAAACAGAGGCATACAGAGTTAAATGGATTGAAACAGAGGCAAACAGAGTTGAACAGAGATAAAAAGAGTTCAACAGAGTTAAACACATGTAAACAGAGGGAAACAGAGTGAAACAGAGTTAAACCGAGGCAAACAGAGTTAAACAGAGTTGAACAGCGGCAAACAGAGTTAAACAGAGTTAAACAGAGGCAAACAGTGTTAAACAGAGATGAACCAAGTTCAACAGATGTAAAGAGAGGCGAACAGAGTTAAACACAGTTAAACATAGGCAAAAAGAGTTCAACAGAGTTGAACAGAGGCAAACAGAGTTAAACAGATTTAAACAGAGTTAAACAGAGTCAAACAGATTTAAACAGAGGCAAAAAGAGTTCCAAAGAGTTAAACAGAGTTGAACAGAGGCAACCAGAGTTAAATAGATTGAAACAGATGCAAACAGAGTTGAACAGAGATAAACAGAGTTCAACAGAGTTAAACACAGGTAAACAGAGGGAAACAGAGTGAAACAGAGTAAAACCGAGGCAAACAGAGTTGAAGTGAGTTGAACAGAGGCAAACAGAGTTAAACAGAGGCAAACAGAGTTAAACAGCGTTAAACAGAGGCAAACAGAGTTAAATAGAGTTAAACAGTGGCAAACAGAGCACAACAGAGACATACAGATTTCAACAGAGTTAAACAGACACAAACAGAGGGAAACAGAGTGAAACAGAGTTAAACAGAGGCATACAGAGTTAAATGGATTGAAACAGAGGCAAACAGAGTTGAACAGAGATAAAAAGAGTTCAACAGAGTTAAACACATGTAAACAGAGGGAAACAGAGTGAAACAGAGTTAAACCGAGGCAAACAGAGTTAAACAGAGTTGAACAGCGGCAAACAGAGTTAAACAGAGTTAAACAGAGGCAAACAGTGTTAAACAGATATGAACCGAGTTCAACAGATGTAAAGAGAGGCGAACAGAGTTAAACACAGTTAAACATAGGCAAACAGAGTTCAACAGATTTGAACAGAGGCAAACAGAGTTAAACAGATTTAAACAGAGTTAAACAGAGGCAAACAGATCTAAACAGAGGCAAAAAGAGTTCCAAAGAGTTAAACAGAGTTGAACAGAGGCAAACAGAGTTAAACAGAGTTAAACAGTGGCAAACATAAGCAAACAGAGTTCAACAGAGTTGAACAGAGGCAAATAGAGTTAACCAGAGTTAAACAGAGGCAAACAGAGTTAAACAGCGTTAAACAGAGGCAAAGAGAGCTAAATAGAGTTAAACAGAGGCAAACAGTGTTAAATAGAGTTTAGCAGAGGCAAACAGAGTTAAACAGAGTGAAACAGAGGCATACAGTGTTAAACAGAGTTAAACAGATGCGAACAGAGTTGAACAGAGATAAACAGAGTTCAACAGAGTTAAACACAGGTAAACAGAGGGAAACAGAGTTAAACACAGGTAAACAGAGGGAAACAGAGTTAAACCGAGGCAAACAGAGTTGAACAGAGTTGAACAGAGGCAAACAGAGTTAAACAGAGTTAAACACAGGTAAAGAGAGATGAACAGGCTTAAACAGTGTTAAACGTAGGCAAGCAGAGTTCAACAGAGTTAAACAGAGTTAATCAGAGGGAAACAGATGGAAACTGAGTCAAACAGAGTTATACAGAGGCAAACAGAGTGAAACAGCGTTAAACAGTGGCAAACAGAGTTAAATAGAGTTAAACAGAGGCAAACAGAGTTAAACAGAGGCAAACAGAGTTAGACAGAGGCAAAAATAGTTCAACAGAGTTAAAGAGAGGATTAAAGAGTTAAACAGAGTGAAACAGGCAAACAGATTTACACAGCGATAAATAGAAGCAAACAAAGTTAAATAGAGTTAAATAGAGGCAAACAGAGTTAAACAGAATTAAACTGAGGCAAACAGAGTTAAACAGAGAAAAACAGAGGCAAACAGAGCTAAACAGATTTAAACAGAGGCAAGAAGAGTTCAACAGAGTTAAACAGATGCAAACAGAGTTGAACAGAGATAAACAGAGTTAAACAGAGGTACAGAGAGGCGACCAGAGTTAAACATAAGCAAACGGAGTTCAACAGAGTTGAACAGAGGCAAACAGAGATAACCAGAGTTAAACAGAGGCAAACAGAGTTACACAGAGTTAAACAGAGGCAAACAGAGTTGAACAGCGTTAAACAGAGGCAAACAGAGTTAAATAGAGTTAATCAGAGGCAAACAGAGTTTAACAGAGTTAAACAGAGGCAAACAGAGTTAAATAGAGTTGAACACTGGCAAACAGAGTTAAACAGAATGAAACAGAGGCAAACAGAGTTAAACAGCGTTAAACAGAGGCAAACAGAGTTAAATTGATTGAAAAAGAGGCAAACAGAGTTCAACAGAGACATACAGCGTTCAACAGAGTTACACAGAGGCAAACAGAGGGAAATAGAGTGAAACAGAGTTAAACAGAGGCATACAGAGTTAAACGGAGTTAAACAGAGGCATACAGAGTTAAACAGAGATAAACAGATGCAAACAGAGTTAAACAGCGTTAAACAGAGGCATACAGAGTTCAACAGAGTTAAACACGGGCAAACAGAGGCAAACAGAGTTCAACAGAGACAAACAGAGTTAAACAGAGTTAAACAGAGGCAAACAGTGTTAAACAGAGATGAACCGAGTTCAACAGATGTAAAGAGAGGCGAACAGAGTTAAACACAGTTAAACATAGGCAAACAGAGTTCAACAGAGTTGAACAGAGGCAAACAGAGTTAAACAGATTTAAACAGAGTTAAACAGAGGCAAACAGATCTAAACAGAGGCAAAAAGAGTTCCAAAGAGTTAAACAGAGTTGAACAGAGGCAAACAGAGTTAAACAGAGTTAAACAGTGGCAAACATAAGCAAACAGAGTTCAACAGAGTTGAACAGAGGCAAATAGAGTTAACCAGAGTTAAACAGAGGCAAACAGAGTTAAACAGCGTTAAACAGAGGCAAAGAGAGCTAAATAGAGTTAAACAGAGGCAAACAGTGTTAAATAGAGTTTAGCAGAGGCAAACAGAGTTAAACAGAGTGAAACAGAGGCATACAGTGTTAAACAGAGTTAAACAGATGCGAACAGAGTTGAACAGAGATAAACAGAGTTCAACAGAGTTAAACACAGGTAAACAGAGGGAAACAGAGTTAAACCGAGGCAAACAGAGTTGAACAGAGTTGAACAGAGGCAAACAGAGTTAAACAGAGTTAAACACAGGTAAAGAGAGATGAACAGGCTTAAACAGTGTTAAACGTAGGCAAGCAGAGTTCAACAGAGTTAAACAGAGTTAATCAGAGGGAAACAGATGGAAACTGAGTCAAACAGAGTTATACAGAGGCAAACAGAGTGAAACAGCGTTAAACAGTGGCAAACAGAGTTAAATAGAGTTAAACAGAGGCAAACAGAGTTAAACAGAGGCAAACAGAGTTAGACAGAGGCAAAAATAGTTCAACAGAGTTAAAGAGAGGATTAAAGAGTTAAACAGAGTGAAACAGGCAAACAGATTTACACAGCGATAAATAGAAGCAAACAAAGTTAAATAGAGTTAAATAGAGGCAAACAGAGTTAAACAGAATTAAACTGAGGCAAACAGAGTTAAACAGAGAAAAACAGAGGCAAACAGAGCTAAACAGATTTAAACAGAGGCAAGAAGAGTTCAACAGAGTTAAACAGATGCAAACAGAGTTGAACAGAGATAAACAGAGTTAAACAGAGGTACAGAGAGGCGACCAGAGTTAAACATAAGCAAACGGAGTTCAACAGAGTTGAACAGAGGCAAACAGAGATAACCAGAGTTAAACAGAGGCAAACAGAGTTACACAGAGTTAAACAGAGGCAAACAGAGTTGAACAGCGTTAAACAGAGGCAAACAGAGTTAAATAGAGTTAATCAGAGGCAAACAGAGTTTAACAGAGTTAAACAGAGGCAAACAGAGTTAAATAGAGTTGAACACTGGCAAACAGAGTTAAACAGAATGAAACAGAGGCAAACAGAGTTAAACAGCGTTAAACAGAGGCAAACAGAGTTAAATTGATTGAAAAAGAGGCAAACAGAGTTCAACAGAGACATACAGCGTTCAACAGAGTTACACAGAGGCAAACAGAGGGAAATAGAGTGAAACAGAGTTAAACAGAGGCATACAGAGTTAAACGGAGTTAAACAGAGGCATACAGAGTTAAACAGAGATAAACAGATGCAAACAGAGTTAAACAGCGTTAAACAGAGGCATACAGAGTTCAACAGAGTTAAACACGGGCAAACAGAGGCAAACAGAGTTCAACAGAGACAAACAGAGTTCAACAGAGTTAAACAGAGTTAAACAGAGGCATACAGAGTTAAACAGAGATAAACAGATGCAAACAGAGTTAAACAGCGTTAAACAGAGGCATACAGAGTTCAACAGAGTTAAACACGGGCAAACAGAGGCAAACAGAGTTCAACAGAGACAAACAGAGTTCAACAGAGTTAAACAGAGGCATACAGAGTTAAACAGAGTTGAACAGAGGCAAACAGAGTTAAATAGATTGAGACAGAGGCAAATAGAGTTGAACGGAGATAATCAGATTTCAACAGATCTAAGCACAGGTAAACAGAGGGTAACAGAGTGAAACAGAGTTAAACCGAGGCAAACAGAGTTAAACAGAGCTGAACAGAGGTAAGCAGAGTTAAACAGAGTTAAACAGAGTGAAACAGAGGCAAAGAGAGGCGAACAGAGTTAAACAGAGTTAAACATAGGCAAACAGAGTTAAGCAGAGTTAAACAGAGGCAAACAGAGTGAAAAACTGTTAAAGAGATGAAAACAGAGGTAAACAGAGGCAAACAGAGTTAAACAGAGTTGAACAGAGGCAAACAAGTTAAACAGAGTTAAACAGATGCAAACAGAGTGAAACAGAGTAAAACAGAGGTATACAGAGTTAAACAGATTTAAACAGAGGCATACAGAGTTAAACAGAGGTAAACAGAGGCATACAGAGTTCAACAGAGTTAAACACGGGCAAACAGAGTTCAACAGAGTCAAACAGAGTTCAACAGAGTTAAACAGAGTTAAACAGAGATATACAGAGTTAAACAGAGTTGAACAGAGGCAAACAGAGTTAAATAGATTGAGACAGAGGCAAACAGAGTTGAACAGAGATAAACAGATTTCAACAGATTCAAACAAAGGTAAACAGAGGGAAACAGAGTTAAACAGAGGCAAACAGAGTTAAACAGAGTTAAACAGAGGCAAAGAGAGGCGAACAGAGTTAAACAGAGTTAAACATAGGCAAACAGAGTTAAACAGAGTCAAACAGAGGCAAAGAGAGGCGAACAGAGTTAAACAGAGTTAAACATAGGCAAACAGAGTTAAACAGAGTTGAATAGAGGCAAACAGAGTTGAACAGAGTTAAACAGATGCAAACAGAGTTAAATGGAGTTCAACAGAGGCAAACAGAGTTAAATAGAGTTAATTGGAGGCAAACTGAGTTAAACAGAATAAAACTGAGGCAAACAGATTTAAACATAGATGAACAGAGGCAAACAGATCTAAACAGAGTTAAACAGGGGCAAACATGTTTAAACAGATTTAAAGAGAGGCAAACAGAGTTGAACAGAGTTAAAAGAGGCATACAGAGTTAAAGAGAGTTAAACAGAGGCAAACAGAGTTAAACAGCGTTAAACGGAGGCAAACAGAGTTTAATAGAGTTAAACAGTGGCAAACAGAGTTAAACAGAATTAAACAGAGGCAAACAGAGTTAAATAGATTGAAACAGAGGCAGACAGAGTTCAACAGAGATGAACAGAGTTCAACAGAGTTAAACAGAGTGAAACAGAGGCAAACAGAGGGAAACAGAGTGAAACAGAGTTAGACGGAGGCATAGAGTGTTAAACAGATTTGAACAGAGGCAAACAGAGTTAAATAGAGTTAAACAGTGGCAAACAGAGTAAAACAGAATTAAACAGAGGCATACAGAGTTAAACAGAGTTAAACAGAGGAAAACAGAGTTAAACAGATAAAAACAGAGTTAAACAGATGTAAAGAGAGACGAACAGAGTTAAACAGAGTTAAACATAGGCAAGCAGAGTTCTACAGAGTTAAACAGAGTCAAACAGAGGCAAACAGAAGGAAACAGAGTGAAACAGAGTTAGACGGAGGCATACAGCGTTAAACAGAGTTGAACAGAGGCATACAGAGTCAAATAGATTGAAACAGAGGCAAACAGAGTTGAACAGAGATAAAAAGTGTTCAACAGAGTTAAACACATGTAAACAGATGGAAACTAAGTGAAACAGAATTAAACCGAGGCAAACAGAGTTAAACAGAGTTGAACAGAGGCAAACAGAGTTAAACAGAGATAAACAGAGTTAAACAGAGGTAAAGAGAGGCGAACAGAGTTAAACAGATTTAAACATAAGCAAACAGAGTTAAACAGATTTAAACATAAGCAAACAGAGTTCAACAGAGTTGAACAGAGGCAAACAGAGTTAACCAGAGTTAAACAGAGGCAAACAGAGTTACACAGAGTTAAAAAGAGTTAAACAGAGGCAAACAGAGTTAAACAGCGTTAAACAGAGGCAAACAGAGTTAAACAGAGGCAAACAGAGTTTAGCAGAGTTAAACAGAGGCAAACAGCGTTAAATAGAGTTCGACAGAGGCATACAGAGTTCAACACAGTTAAACACGGGCAATCAGAGGGAAACAGAGTGAAACAGAGTTAAACAGAGTTCAACAGAGTTAAACAGAGGCATACAGAGTTAAACAGAGATAACCAGATGTAAACAGAGTTAAACAGCGTTAAACAGAGGCATACAGAGTTCAACAGAGTTGAACAGAGGTAAACAGAGTTAAACAGAGTTAAACAGAGGCAAACAGAGATTAGCAGAGTTAAACAGAGTTAAATAGAGTTCGACAGAGGCAAACAGAGTTCAATACAGTTAATCAGAGGCATACAGAGTTCAACACAGTTAAACACGGGCAATCAGAGGGAAACAGAGTGAAACAGAGTTAAACAGAGGCATACATAGTTCAACAGAGTTAAACAGAGGCATACAGAGTTAAACAGAGATAAACAGATGCAAACAGAGTTAAACAGCGTTAAACAGAGGCATACAGAGTTCAACAGAGTTAAACACGGGCAAACAGAGGCAAACAGAGTTCAACAGAGACAAACAGAGTTCAACAGAGTTAAACAGAGGCATACAGAGTTAAACAGAGTTGAACAGAGGCAAACAGAGTTAAATAGATTGAGACAGAGGCAAATAGAGTTGAACGGAGATAATCAGATTTCAACAGATCTAAGCACAGGTAAACAGAGGGTAACAGAGTGAAACAGAGTTAAACCGAGGCAAACAGAGTTAAACAGAGCTGAACAGAGGTAAGCAGAGTTAAACAGAGTTAAACAGAGTGAAACAGAGGCAAAGAGAGGCGAACAGAGTTAAACAGAGTTAAACATAGGCAAACAGAGTTAAACAGAGTTAAACAGAGGCAAACAGAGTGAAAAACTGTTAAAGAGATGAAAACAGAGGTAAACAGAGGCAAACAGAGTTAAACAGAGTTGAACAGAGGCAAACAAGTTAAACAGAGTTAAACAGATGCAAACAGAGTGAAACAGAGTAAAACAGAGGTATACAGAGTTAAACAGATTTAAACAGAGGCATACAGAGTTAAACAGAGGTAAACAGAGGCATACAGAGTTCAACAGAGTTAAACACGGGCAAACAGAGTTCAACAGAGTCAAACAGAGTTCAACAGAGTTAAACAGAGTTAAACAGAGGTATACAGAGTTAAACAGAGTTGAATAGAGGCAAACAGAGTTAAATAGATTGAGACAGAGGCAAACAGAGTTGAACAGAGATAAACAGATTTCAACAGATTCAAACAAAGGTAAACAGAGGGAAACAGAGTTAAACAGAGGCAAACAGAGTTAAACAGCGTTAAACAGAGGCAAACAGAGTTAAATAGAGTTAAACAGTGGCAAACAGAGCACAACAGAGACATACAGAGTTCAACAGAGTTAAACAGACACAAACAGAGGGAAACAGAGTGAAACAGAGTTAAACAGAGGCATACAGAGTTAAATGGATTGAAACAGAGGCAAACAGAGTTGAACAGAGATAAAAAGAGTTCAACAGAGTTAAACACATGTAAACAGAGGGAAACAGAGTGAAACAGAGTTAAACCGAGGCAAACAGAGTTAAACAGAGTTGAACAGCGGCAAACAGAGTTAAACAGAGTTAAACAGAGGCAAACAGTGTTAAACAGAGATGAACCAAGTTCAACAGATGTAAAGAGAGGCGAACAGAGTTAAACACAGTTAAACATAGGCAAAAAGAGTTCAACAGAGTTGAACAGAGGCAAACAGAGTTAAACAGATTTAAACAGAGTTAAACAGAGTCAAACAGATTTAAACAGAGGCAAAAAGAGTTCCAAAGAGTTAAACAGAGTTGAACAGAGGCAACCAGAGTTAAATAGATTGAAACAGATGCAAACAGAGTTGAACAGAGATAAACAGAGTTCAACAGAGTTAAACACAGGTAAACAGAGGGAAACAGAGTGAAACAGAGTAAAACCGAGGCAAACAGAGTTGAAGTGAGTTGAACAGAGGCAAACAGAGTTAAACAGAGGCAAACAGAGTTAAACAGCGTTAAACAGAGGCAAACAGAGTTAAATAGAGTTAAACAGTGGCAAACAGAGCACAACAGAGACATACAGATTTCAACAGAGTTAAACAGACACAAACAGAGGGAAACAGAGTGAAACAGAGTTAAACAGAGGCATACAGAGTTAAATGGATTGAAACAGAGGCAAACAGAGTTGAACAGAGATAAAAAGAGTTCAACAGAGTTAAACACATGTAAACAGAGGGAAACAGAGTGAAACAGAGTTAAACCGAGGCAAACAGAGTTAAACAGAGTTGAACAGCGGCAAACAGAGTTAAACAGAGTTAAACAGAGGCAAACAGTGTTAAACAGATATGAACCGAGTTCAACAGATGTAAAGAGAGGCGAACAGAGTTAAACACAGTTAAACATAGGCAAACAGAGTTCAACAGATTTGAACAGAGGCAAACAGAGTTAAACAGATTTAAACAGAGTTAAACAGAGGCAAACAGATCTAAACAGAGGCAAAAAGAGTTCCAAAGAGTTAAACAGAGTTGAACAGAGGCAAACAGAGTTAAACAGAGTTAAACAGTGGCAAACATAAGCAAACAGAGTTCAACAGAGTTGAACAGAGGCAAATAGAGTTAACCAGAGTTAAACAGAGGCAAACAGAGTTAAACAGCGTTAAACAGAGGCAAAGAGAGCTAAATAGAGTTAAACAGAGGCAAACAGTGTTAAATAGAGTTTAGCAGAGGCAAACAGAGTTAAACAGAGTGAAACAGAGGCATACAGTGTTAAACAGAGTTAAACAGATGCGAACAGAGTTGAACAGAGATAAACAGAGTTCAACAGAGTTAAACACAGGTAAACAGAGGGAAACAGAGTTAAACACAGGTAAACAGAGGGAAACAGAGTTAAACCGAGGCAAACAGAGTTGAACAGAGTTGAACAGAGGCAAACAGAGTTAAACAGAGTTAAACACAGGTAAAGAGAGATGAACAGGCTTAAACAGTGTTAAACGTAGGCAAGCAGAGTTCAACAGAGTTAAACAGAGTTAATCAGAGGGAAACAGATGGAAACTGAGTCAAACAGAGTTATACAGAGGCAAACAGAGTGAAACAGCGTTAAACAGTGGCAAACAGAGTTAAATAGAGTTAAACAGAGGCAAACAGAGTTAAACAGAGGCAAACAGAGTTAGACAGAGGCAAAAATAGTTCAACAGAGTTAAAGAGAGGATTAAAGAGTTAAACAGAGTGAAACAGGCAAACAGATTTACACAGCGATAAATAGAAGCAAACAAAGTTAAATAGAGTTAAATAGAGGCAAACAGAGTTAAACAGAATTAAACTGAGGCAAACAGAGTTAAACAGAGAAAAACAGAGGCAAACAGAGCTAAACAGATTTAAACAGAGGCAAGAAGAGTTCAACAGAGTTAAACAGATGCAAACAGAGTTGAACAGAGATAAACAGAGTTAAACAGAGGTACAGAGAGGCGACCAGAGTTAAACATAAGCAAACGGAGTTCAACAGAGTTGAACAGAGGCAAACAGAGATAACCAGAGTTAAACAGAGGCAAACAGAGTTACACAGAGTTAAACAGAGGCAAACAGAGTTGAACAGCGTTAAACAGAGGCAAACAGAGTTAAATAGAGTTAATCAGAGGCAAACAGAGTTTAACAGAGTTAAACAGAGGCAAACAGAGTTAAATAGAGTTGAACACTGGCAAACAGAGTTAAACAGAATGAAACAGAGGCAAACAGAGTTAAACAGCGTTAAACAGAGGCAAACAGAGTTAAATTGATTGAAAAAGAGGCAAACAGAGTTCAACAGAGACATACAGCGTTCAACAGAGTTACACAGAGGCAAACAGAGGGAAATAGAGTGAAACAGAGTTAAACAGAGGCATACAGAGTTAAACGGAGTTAAACAGAGGCATACAGAGTTAAACAGAGATAAACAGATGCAAACAGAGTTAAACAGCGTTAAACAGAGGCATACAGAGTTCAACAGAGTTAAACACGGGCAAACAGAGGCAAACAGAGTTCAACAGAGACAAACAGAGTTAAACAGAGTTAAACAGAGGCAAACAGTGTTAAACAGAGATGAACCGAGTTCAACAGATGTAAAGAGAGGCGAACAGAGTTAAACACAGTTAAACATAGGCAAACAGAGTTCAACAGAGTTGAACAGAGGCAAACAGAGTTAAACAGATTTAAACAGAGTTAAACAGAGGCAAACAGATCTAAACAGAGGCAAAAAGAGTTCCAAAGAGTTAAACAGAGTTGAACAGAGGCAAACAGAGTTAAACAGAGTTAAACAGTGGCAAACATAAGCAAACAGAGTTCAACAGAGTTGAACAGAGGCAAATAGAGTTAACCAGAGTTAAACAGAGGCAAACAGAGTTAAACAGCGTTAAACAGAGGCAAAGAGAGCTAAATAGAGTTAAACAGAGGCAAACAGTGTTAAATAGAGTTTAGCAGAGGCAAACAGAGTTAAACAGAGTGAAACAGAGGCATACAGTGTTAAACAGAGTTAAACAGATGCGAACAGAGTTGAACAGAGATAAACAGAGTTCAACAGAGTTAAACACAGGTAAACAGAGGGAAACAGAGTTAAACCGAGGCAAACAGAGTTGAACAGAGTTGAACAGAGGCAAACAGAGTTAAACAGAGTTAAACACAGGTAAAGAGAGATGAACAGGCTTAAACAGTGTTAAACGTAGGCAAGCAGAGTTCAACAGAGTTAAACAGAGTTAATCAGAGGGAAACAGATGGAAACTGAGTCAAACAGAGTTATACAGAGGCAAACAGAGTGAAACAGCGTTAAACAGTGGCAAACAGAGTTAAATAGAGTTAAACAGAGGCAAACAGAGTTAAACAGAGGCAAACAGAGTTAGACAGAGGCAAAAATAGTTCAACAGAGTTAAAGAGAGGATTAAAGAGTTAAACAGAGTGAAACAGGCAAACAGATTTACACAGCGATAAATAGAAGCAAACAAAGTTAAATAGAGTTAAATAGAGGCAAACAGAGTTAAACAGAATTAAACTGAGGCAAACAGAGTTAAACAGAGAAAAACAGAGGCAAACAGAGCTAAACAGATTTAAACAGAGGCAAGAAGAGTTCAACAGAGTTAAACAGATGCAAACAGAGTTGAACAGAGATAAACAGAGTTAAACAGAGGTACAGAGAGGCGACCAGAGTTAAACATAAGCAAACGGAGTTCAACAGAGTTGAACAGAGGCAAACAGAGATAACCAGAGTTAAACAGAGGCAAACAGAGTTACACAGAGTTAAACAGAGGCAAACAGAGTTGAACAGCGTTAAACAGAGGCAAACAGAGTTAAATAGAGTTAATCAGAGGCAAACAGAGTTTAACAGAGTTAAACAGAGGCAAACAGAGTTAAATAGAGTTGAACACTGGCAAACAGAGTTAAACAGAATGAAACAGAGGCAAACAGAGTTAAACAGCGTTAAACAGAGGCAAACAGAGTTAAATTGATTGAAAAAGAGGCAAACAGAGTTCAACAGAGACATACAGCGTTCAACAGAGTTACACAGAGGCAAACAGAGGGAAATAGAGTGAAACAGAGTTAAACAGAGGCATACAGAGTTAAACGGAGTTAAACAGAGGCATACAGAGTTAAACAGAGATAAACAGATGCAAACAGAGTTAAACAGCGTTAAACAGAGGCATACAGAGTTCAACAGAGTTAAACACGGGCAAACAGAGGCAAACAGAGTTCAACAGAGACAAACAGAGTTCAACAGAGTTAAACAGAGTTAAACAGAGGCATACAGAGTTAAACAGAGATAAACAGATGCAAACAGAGTTAAACAGCGTTAAACAGAGGCATACAGAGTTCAACAGAGTTAAACACGGGCAAACAGAGGCAAACAGAGTTCAACAGAGACAAACAGAGTTCAACAGAGTTAAACAGAGGCATACAGAGTTAAACAGAGTTGAACAGAGGCAAACAGAGTTAAATAGATTGAGACAGAGGCAAATAGAGTTGAACGGAGATAATCAGATTTCAACAGATCTAAGCACAGGTAAACAGAGGGTAACAGAGTGAAACAGAGTTAAACCGAGGCAAACAGAGTTAAACAGAGCTGAACAGAGGTAAGCAGAGTTAAACAGAGTTAAACAGAGTGAAACAGAGGCAAAGAGAGGCGAACAGAGTTAAACAGAGTTAAACATAGGCAAACAGAGTTAAGCAGAGTTAAACAGAGGCAAACAGAGTGAAAAACTGTTAAAGAGATGAAAACAGAGGTAAACAGAGGCAAACAGAGTTAAACAGAGTTGAACAGAGGCAAACAAGTTAAACAGAGTTAAACAGATGCAAACAGAGTGAAACAGAGTAAAACAGAGGTATACAGAGTTAAACAGATTTAAACAGAGGCATACAGAGTTAAACAGAGGTAAACAGAGGCATACAGAGTTCAACAGAGTTAAACACGGGCAAACAGAGTTCAACAGAGTCAAACAGAGTTCAACAGAGTTAAACAGAGTTAAACAGAGATATACAGAGTTAAACAGAGTTGAACAGAGGCAAACAGAGTTAAATAGATTGAGACAGAGGCAAACAGAGTTGAACAGAGATAAACAGATTTCAACAGATTCAAACAAAGGTAAACAGAGGGAAACAGAGTTAAACAGAGGCAAACAGAGTTAAACAGAGTTAAACAGAGGCAAAGAGAGGCGAACAGAGTTAAACAGAGTTAAACATAGGCAAACAGAGTTAAACAGAGTCAAACAGAGGCAAAGAGAGGCGAACAGAGTTAAACAGAGTTAAACATAGGCAAACAGAGTTAAACAGAGTTGAATAGAGGCAAACAGAGTTGAACAGAGTTAAACAGATGCAAACAGAGTTAAATGGAGTTCAACAGAGGCAAACAGAGTTAAATAGAGTTAATTGGAGGCAAACTGAGTTAAACAGAATAAAACTGAGGCAAACAGATTTAAACATAGATGAACAGAGGCAAACAGATCTAAACAGAGTTAAACAGGGGCAAACATGTTTAAACAGATTTAAAGAGAGGCAAACAGAGTTGAACAGAGTTAAAAGAGGCATACAGAGTTAAAGAGAGTTAAACAGAGGCAAACAGAGTTAAACAGCGTTAAACGGAGGCAAACAGAGTTTAATAGAGTTAAACAGTGGCAAACAGAGTTAAACAGAATTAAACAGAGGCAAACAGAGTTAAATAGATTGAAACAGAGGCAGACAGAGTTCAACAGAGATGAACAGAGTTCAACAGAGTTAAACAGAGTGAAACAGAGGCAAACAGAGGGAAACAGAGTGAAACAGAGTTAGACGGAGGCATAGAGTGTTAAACAGATTTGAACAGAGGCAAACAGAGTTAAATAGAGTTAAACAGTGGCAAACAGAGTAAAACAGAATTAAACAGAGGCATACAGAGTTAAACAGAGTTAAACAGAGGAAAACAGAGTTAAACAGATAAAAACAGAGTTAAACAGATGTAAAGAGAGACGAACAGAGTTAAACAGAGTTAAACATAGGCAAGCAGAGTTCTACAGAGTTAAACAGAGTCAAACAGAGGCAAACAGAAGGAAACAGAGTGAAACAGAGTTAGACGGAGGCATACAGCGTTAAACAGAGTTGAACAGAGGCATACAGAGTCAAATAGATTGAAACAGAGGCAAACAGAGTTGAACAGAGATAAAAAGTGTTCAACAGAGTTAAACACATGTAAACAGATGGAAACTAAGTGAAACAGAATTAAACCGAGGCAAACAGAGTTAAACAGAGTTGAACAGAGGCAAACAGAGTTAAACAGAGATAAACAGAGTTAAACAGAGGTAAAGAGAGGCGAACAGAGTTAAACAGATTTAAACATAAGCAAACAGAGTTAAACAGATTTAAACATAAGCAAACAGAGTTCAACAGAGTTGAACAGAGGCAAACAGAGTTAACCAGAGTTAAACAGAGGCAAACAGAGTTACACAGAGTTAAAAAGAGTTAAACAGAGGCAAACAGAGTTAAACAGCGTTAAACAGAGGCAAACAGAGTTAAACAGAGGCAAACAGAGTTTAGCAGAGTTAAACAGAGGCAAACAGCGTTAAATAGAGTTCGACAGAGGCATACAGAGTTCAACACAGTTAAACACGGGCAATCAGAGGGAAACAGAGTGAAACAGAGTTAAACAGAGTTCAACAGAGTTAAACAGAGGCATACAGAGTTAAACAGAGATAACCAGATGTAAACAGAGTTAAACAGCGTTAAACAGAGGCATACAGAGTTCAACAGAGTTGAACAGAGGTAAACAGAGTTAAACAGAGTTAAACAGAGGCAAACAGAGATTAGCAGAGTTAAACAGAGTTAAATAGAGTTCGACAGAGGCAAACAGAGTTCAATACAGTTAATCAGAGGCATACAGAGTTCAACACAGTTAAACACGGGCAATCAGAGGGAAACAGAGTGAAACAGAGTTAAACAGAGGCATACATAGTTCAACAGAGTTAAACAGAGGCATACAGAGTTAAACAGAGATAAACAGATGCAAACAGAGTTAAACAGCGTTAAACAGAGGCATACAGAGTTCAACAGAGTTAAACAAGGCCAACAGAGGCAAACAGAGTTCAACAGAGACAAACAGAGTTCAACAGAGTTAAACAGAGTTAAACAGAGGCATACAGAGTTAAACAGAGTTGAACAGAGGCAAACAGAGTTAAATAGATTGAGACAGAGGCAAACAGAGTTGAACAGAGATAAACAGATTTCAACAGATTTAAGCCCTGGTAAACAGAGGGTAACGGAGGGAAACAGAGTTAAACCGAGGCAAACAGAGTTAAACAGAGCTGAACAGAGGTAAACAGAGTTAAACAGAGTGAAACAGAGGCAAAGAGAGGCGAACAGAGTTAAACAGAGTTAAACAGAGGCAAACAGAGTTAAACAGAGTTAAACAGAGGCAAACAGAGTGAAACAGTGTGAAAGAGAGGCAAACAGGTAAACAGAAGCAAGCAGAGTTAAACAGAGTTAAACAGAGTTGAACAGAGGCAAACAGAGTTAAACAGATGCAAAGCGAGTGAAACAGAGTAAAACAGAGGTATACAGAGTTAAACAGACTTAAACAGAGGCATACAGAGTTAAACAGAGGTACACAGATGCAAACAGAGTTAAACAGCGTTAAACAGAGGCATACAGAGTTCAACAGAGTTAAACACGGGCAAACAGAGTTCAACAGAGTCAAACAGAGTTCAAAAGAGTTAAACAGAGGCAAACAGAGGCAAACAGAGTTCAACAGAGTTAAACAGAGTTAAACAGAGGTATACAGAGTTAAACAGAGTTGAACAGAGGCAAACAGAGTTAAATAGATTGAGACAGAGGCAAACAGAGTTGAGCAGAGATAAACAGATTTCAACAGATTTCAACAAAGGTAAACAGAGGGAAACAGAGTTAAACAGAGGCAAACAGAGTTAAGCAGAGTTAAACAGAGGCAAAGAGAGGCGAACAGAGTTAAACAGAGTTAAACATAGGCAAACAGAGTTAAACAGAGTTAAACAGAGGCAAACAGAGTTAAACAAGTTGAATAGAGGCAAACAGAGTTGAACAGAGTTAAACAGATGCAAACAGAGTTAAATGGAGTTCAACAGAGGCAAACAGAGTTAAATAGAGTTAAATGGAGGCAAACTGAGTTGAACAGAATTAAACTCAGGCAAACAGATTTAAATAGAGATGAACAGAGTTAAAGAGAGACGAACAGAGTTAAACAGAGTTAAACATAGGCAAGCAGAGTTAAATAGAGTTAAACAGAGGCAAACAGAGTTTAGCAGAGTTAAACAGAGGCAAACAGAGTGATAAAAAGTGTTCAACAGAGTTAAACACATGCAAACAGATGGAAACGAAGTGAAACAGAGTTAAACCGAGGCAAACAGAGTTAAACAGAGTTGAACAGAGGCAAACAGAGTTAACAGAGTTAAACAGAGACAAACAGAGTTAAACAGAGATAAATAGAGTTAAACAGAGGTAAAGAGAGGCGAACAGAGTTAAACAGAGTTAAACATAAGCAAACAGAGTTCAACAGAGTTGAACAGAGGCAAACAGAGTTAACCAGAGTTAAACAGAGGCAAACAGAGTTAAACAGCGTTAAACAGAGGCAAACAGAGTTAAATAGAGTTAAACAGAGGCAAACAGAGTTTAGCAGAGTTAAACAGAGGCAAACAGAGTGAAATAGAGTTCCACAGAGGCAAACAGAGTTCAATAGAGTAAATCAGAGGCATACAGAGTTCAACACAGTTAAACACGGGCAATCAGAGGGAAACAGAGTGAAACAGAGTTAAACAGAGGCATACAGAGTTCAACAGAGTTAAACAGAGTTAAACAGAGGCAAACAGAAGGAAACAGAGTGAAACAGAGTTAGACGGAGGCATACAGCATTAAACAGAGTTGAACAGAGGCATACAGAGTCAAATAGACTGAAACAGAGGCAAACAGAGTTGAACAAAGATAAAAAGTGTTCAACAGAGTTAAACACATGTAAACAGATGGAAACTAAGTGAAACGGAATTAAACCGAGGCAAACAGAGTTAAACAGAGTTGAACAGAGGCAAACAGAGTTAACAGAGTTAAACAGAGGCAAACAGAGTTAAACAGAGATAAACAGAGTTAAACAGAGGTAAAGAGAGGCGAACAGAGTTAAACAGAGTTAAACATAAGCAAACAGAGTTCAACAGAGTTGAACAGAGGCAAACAGAGTTAACCAGAGTTAAACAGAGGCAGACAGAGTTACACAGAGTTAAAAAGAGTTAAACAGAGGCAAACAGAGTTAAACTGCGTTAAACAGAGGCAAACAGAGTTCAATAGAGTTAAACAGAGGCAAACAGAGTTTAGCCGAGTGAAATAGAGGCAAACAGAATTAAATAGAGTTCGACAGAGGCAAACAGAGTTCAATAGAGTTAATCAGAGGCATACAGAGTTCAACACAGTTAAACACGGGCAATCAGAGGGAAACAGAGTGTAACAGAGTTAAACAGAGGCATACAGAGTTAAGCAGAGTTAAACAGAGGCATACAGAGTTAAACAGAGATAAACAGATGCAATCAGAGTTAAACAGCGTTAAACAGAGGCATACAGAGTTCAACAGAGTTTAAAAGAGTTAAACAGAGGCATACAGAGTTAAAC
Source organism: Isurus oxyrinchus (assembly GCA_026770705.1). Taxonomy (NCBI): domain Eukaryota; kingdom Metazoa; phylum Chordata; class Chondrichthyes; order Lamniformes; family Lamnidae; genus Isurus; species Isurus oxyrinchus. Next base: position 73,831 of record JANJGN010000867.1, on the reverse strand, counting down.
AGAGTTGAACAGAGGCATACAGAGTCAAATAGATTGAAACAGAGGCAAACAGAGTTGAACAGAGATAAAAAGTGTTCAACAGAGTTAAACACATGCAAACAGATGGAAACGAAGTGAAACAGAGTTAAACCGAGGCAAACAGAGTTAAACAGAGTTAAACAGAGGCATACAGAGTTAAACAGAGATAAACAGATGCAAACAGAGTTAAACAGCGTTAAAGAGAGGCATACAGAGATCAACAGAGCTAAACACGGGCAAACAGAGGCAAACAGAGTTCAACAGAGACAAACAGAGTTCAACAGAGTTAAACCGAGGCAAACAGAGTTAAACAGATTTGAACAGAGGCAAACAGAGTTAACAGAGTTAAACAGAGACAAACAGAGTTAAACAGAGGTAAAGAGAGGCGAACAGAGTTAAACAGAGTTAAACATAAGCAACAGAGTTCAACAGAGTTGAACAGAGGCAAACAGCGTTAACCAGAGTTAAACAGTGGCAAACATAGTTAAAAAGAATTAATCAGAGAAAAACAGAGTTAAATAGATTGAAATAGAGGCAAACAGAGTTCAACAGAGTTAAACAGTTCTACGGAGTTAAACAGAGTTAAACAGAGGCAAACAGAGGGAAACAGAGTGAACCAGAGTTAGACGGAGGCATACAGCTTTAAACAGAGTTGAACAGAGGCAAACAGAGTCAAATAGATTGACACAGAGGCAAACAGAGTTGAACAGAGATAAAAAGAGTTCAACAGAGTTAAACACATGTCAACAGAGGCAAACAGAGTGAAACCGAATTAAACCGAGGCAAACAGAGTTAAACAGAGTTGAACAGAGGCAAACAGAGTTAAACAGAGTAAACAGAGGCAAACAGTGTTAAACAGAGATAAACAGTGTTAAACCGAGTTCAACAGAGGCAAACAGAGTTCAACAGATATAAACAGATTTCAGCAGAGTTAAACCGAGTTAAACAGAGGTAAACAGTGGGAAACAGAGTGAAACAGAGTTAAACAGAGGCAGGCAGAGTTAAACAGAGTTGACCAGAGGCAAACAGAGTTAAATAGATTGAAACAGAGGGAAACAGAGTTGAACAGAGATATCAGAGTTCAACAGAGTTAAACAGAGTTAAACAGAGTTAAACACAGGTAAAGAGAGATGAACAGGCTTAAACAGTGTTAAACGTAGGCAAGCAGAGTTCAACAGAGTTAAACAGAGTTAATCAGAGGGAAACAGATGGAAACTGAGTCAAACAGAGTTATACAGAGGCAAATAGAGTGAAACAGCGTTAAACATTGGCAAACAGAGTTAAATAGAGTTAAACAGAGGCAAACAGAGTTAAACAGAGGCAAACAGAGTTAAACAGAGGCAAAAATAGTTCAACAGAGTTAAAGAGAGGATAAAAGAGTTAAACAGAGTGAAACAGAGGCAAACAGATTTACACAGCGATAAACAGAAGCAAACAAAGTTAAATAGAGTTAAATAGAGGCAAACAGAGTTAAACAGAATTAAACTGAGGCAAACAGAGTTAACAGAGTGAAACAGAGGTAAAGAGAGGCGAACAGAGTTAAACAGAGTTAAACATAAGCAAACAGAGTTCAACAGAGTTGAACAGAGGCAAACAGAGATAACCAGAGTTAAACAGAGGCAAACAGAGTTACACAGAGTTAAACAGAGGCAAACAGAATTAAACAGCGTTAAACAGAGGCAAGCAGAGTTAAATAGAGTTAATCAGGGGCAAACAGAGTTTAACAGAGTTAAACAGAGGCAAACAGAGTTAAATAGAGTTGAACACTGGCAAACAGAGTTAAACAGAATGAAACAGAGGCAAACAGAGTTAAACAGCGTTAAACAGAGGCAAACAGAGTTAAATAGAGCTGAACAGTGGCAAACAGAGTTAAACAGAATTAAACAGAGGCAAACAGAGTTAAACTGATTGAAAAAGAGGCAAACAGAGTTCAACAGAGACATACAGCATTCAACAGAGTTAAACAGAGGCAAACAGAGGGAAATAGAGTGAAACAGAGTTAAACAGAGGCATACAGAGTTAAACGGAGTTAAACAGAGGCATACAGAGTTAAACAGAGATAAACAGATGCAAACAGAGTTAAACAGTGTTAAACAGAGGCATACAGAGTTCAACAGAGTTAAACACGGGCAAACAGAGGCAAACAGAGTTCAACAGAGACAAACAGAGTTCAACAGAGTTAAACAGAGTTAAACAGAGGCAAACAGAGTTAAACAGAGATAAACAGATGCAAACAGAGTTAAACAGCGTTAAAGAGAGGCATACAGAGATCAACAGAGTTAAACACGGGCAAACAGAGGCAAACAGAGTTCAACAGAGACAAACAGAGTTCAACAGAGTTAAACAGAGGCATACAGAGTTAAACAGAGTTGAACAGAGGCAAACAGAGTTAAATAGATTGAGACAGAGGCAAACAGAGTTGAACGGAGATAATCAGATTTCAACAGATTTAAGCACAGGTAAACAGAGGGTAACAGAGTGAAACAGAGTTAAACCGAGGCAAACAGAGTTAAACAGAGCTGAACAGAGGTAAACAGAGTTAAACAGAGTTAAACAGAGTGAAACAGAGGCAAAGAGAGGCGAACAGAGTTAAACAGAGTTGAACAGAGGCAAACAAGTTAAACAGAGTTAAACAGAGGCAAACAGAGTGAAACAGAGTAAAACAGAGGTATACAGAGTTAAACAGATTTAAACAGAGGCATACAGAGTTAAACAGAGGTAAACAGAGGCATACAGAGTTCAACAGAGTTAAACACGGGCAAACAGATTTCAACAGAGTTAAACAGAGTTAAACAGAGGTATACAGAGTTAAACAGAGTTGAACAGAGGCAAACAGAGTTAAATAGATTGAGACAGAGGCAAACAGAGTTGAGCAGAGATAAACAGATGTCAACAGATTTCAACAAATGTAAACAGAGGGAAACAGAGTTAAACAGAGGCAAACAGAGTTAAGCAGAGTTAAACAGAGGCAAAGAGAGGCGAAAAGAGTTAAACAGAGTTAAACAGAGGCGAACAGAGTTAAACAGAGTTAAACATAGGCAAACAGAGTTAAACAGAGTTGAATAGAGGCAAACTGAGTTGAACAGAGTTAAACAGATGCAAACAGATTTAAACATAGATGAACAGAGGCAAACAGATCTAAACAGAGTTAAACAGGGGCAAACATGTTTAAACAGATTTAAAGAGAGGCAAACAGAGTTGAACAGAGTTAAAAGAGGCATACAGAGTTAAAGAGTGTTAAACAGAGGCAAACAGAGTTAAACAGCGTTAAACGGAGGCAAACAGAGTTTAATAGAGTTAAACAGTGGCAAACAGAGTTAAACAGAATTAAACAGAGGCAAACAGAGTTAAATAGATTGAAACAGAGGCAAACAGAGTTCAACAGAGAAGAAAAGAGTTCAACAGAGGTAAACAGAGTTAAACAGAGGCAAACAGAGTTCAAAAGAGTTAAACAGAGTTAAACAGCGTTAAACAGAGGCAAACAGAGTTAAACAGAGTTGAACAGAGGCAAACAGAGTTAAACAGAGTTAAGCAGAGGCAAACAGAGTGAAACAGAGTTAAACAGAGGTAAAGAGAGACGAGCAGAGTTAGCAGAGTTAAACATAGGCAAGCAGAGTTCAGCAGAGTTAAACAGAGTTAAACAGAGGGAAACAGATGGAAACTGAGTGAAACAGAGTAAAACCGAGGGAAACAGAGTTAAACAGCGTTAAACAGAGGCAAACAGAGTTAAATAGAGTTAAACAGAGGCAAACGGAGTTGAACTGAAGTATACAGAGTTCAACAGAGTTAAACAGAGTTAAACAGATGGAAACTGAGTGAAAGAGAGTTAAACAGGGGCATACAGAGTTAAACAGAGTTGAACAGATGCAAACAGAGTTAAATAGACTGGAACAGTGGCAAACAGAGTTGAACAGAGATAAACAGAGTTCAACAGAGTTAAACACAGGTAAAGAGAGTGAAACAGAGTTAAACCGAGGCAAACAGAGTTAAATAGAGTTGAACAGAGGTAAACAGAGTTAAGCAGAGTTAAACAGAGTTAAACAGAGGAAAAGAGAGGCGAACAGAGTTAAACAGAGGCAAACAGAGGGAAACAGAGTGAAACAGAGTTAGACGGAGGCATACAGTGTTAAACAGATTTGAACAGAGGCAAACAGAGTTAAATAGAGTTAAACAGTGGCAAACAGAGTAAAACAGAATTAAACAGAGGCATACGGAGTTAAACAGAGTTAAACAGAGGAAAACAGAGTTAAACAGAGTTAAACAGAGTTAAACAGAGGTAAAGAGAGACGAACAGAGTTAAACAGAGTTAAACATAGGCAAGCAGAGTTCAACAGAGTTAAATAGAGTTAAACACAGGGAAACAGATGGAAACGGAGTGAAACAGAGTAAAACCGAGGCAAACAGCGTTAAACAGAGTTAAACAGCGTTAAACAGAGGCAAACGGAGTTAAACAGATTTAAACAGTGTTAAGCAGAGGTAAAGAGAGACGAACAGAGTTAAACAGAGTTAAACATAGGCAAGCAGAGTTCAACAGAGTTAATCAGAGTTAAACAGAGGGAAACAGATGGAAACTGAGTGAAACAGAGTTAAACAGAGGCAAACAGAGTTTAACAGCGTTAAAGAGAGGCAAGCAGAGTTAAATAGAGTTAAACAGAGGCAAATAGAGTTAAACAGAGTTAAACAGAGGCATACAGATTTAAACAGAGTTGAACATGGCACAAAGAGGTAAACAGAGTTCAAAAGAGGCAAACAGTGTTCAATAGAGTGAAACAGAGGCATGCAGAGTTAAACAGAGTTAACCAGAGGCAAACAGAGTTCAACAGAGATAAACTGAGTTCAACAGAGTTAAACAGAGTTAAACAGAGGCAAACAGAAGGAAACAGAGTGAAACAGAGTTAGACGGAGGCATACAGCGTTAAACAGAGTTGAACAGAGGCATACAGAGTCAAATAGATTGAAACAGAGGCAAACAGAGTTGAACAGAGATAAAAAGTGTTCAACAGAGTTAAACACATGTAAACAGATGGAAACTAAGTGAAACAGAGTTAAACCGAGGCCAACAGAGTTAAACAGAGTTGAACAGAGGCAAACAGAGTTAACAGAGTTAAACAGAGGTAAAGAGAGGCGAACAGAGTTAAACAGAGTTAAACATAAGCAAACAGAGTTCAACAGAGTTGAACAGAGGCAAACAGATTTAAACAGAGATAAACAGAGTTAAACAGAGGTAAAGAAAAGGCGAACAGAGTTAAACAGAGTTAAACATAAGCAAACAGAGTTCAACAGAGTTGAACAAAGGCAAACAGAGTTAACCAGAGTTAAACAGAGGCAAACAGAGTTAAACAGCGTTAAACAGAGGCAAACAGAGTTAAATAGAGTTAAACAGAGGCAAACAGAGTTTAGCAGAGTTAAACAGAGGCAAACAGAGTGAAATAGAGTTCGACAGAGGCAAACAGAGATAAGCAGAGTTAATCAGAGGCATACAGAGTTCAACACAGTTAAACACGAGCAATCAGAGGGAAACAGAGTGAAACAGAGTTAAACAGAGGCATACAGAGTTCAACAGAGTTAAACAGAGTCAAACAGAGGCAAACAGAAGGAAACAGAGTGAAACAGAGTTAGACGGAGGCATACAGCGTTAAACAGAGTTGAACAGAGGCATACAGAGTCAAATAGATTGAAACAGAGGCAAACAGAGTTGAACAGAGATAAAAAGTGTTCAACAGAGTTAAACACATGTAAACAGATGGAAACTAAGTGAAACAGAATTAAACCGAGGCAAACAGAGTTAAACAGAGTTGAACAGAGGCAAACAGAGTTAAACAGAGATAAACAGAGTTAAACAGAGATAAACAGAGTTAAACAGAGGTAAAGAGAGGCGAACAGAGTTAAACAGAGTTAAACATAAGCAAACAGAGTTCAACAGAGTTGAACAGAGGCAAACAGAGTTAACCAGAGTTAAACAGAGGCAAACAGAGTTACACAGAGTTAAAAAGAGTTAAACAGAGGCAAACAGAGTTAAACAGGGTTAAACAGAGGCAAACAGAGTTAAACAGAGGCAAACAGAGTTTAGCAGAGTTAAACAGAGGCAAACTGCGTTAAATAGAGTTCGACAGAGGCATATAGAGTTCAACACAGTTAAACACGGGCAATCAGAGGGAAACAGAGTGAAACAGAGTTAAACAGAGTTCAACAGAGTTAAACAGAGGCATACAGAGTTAAACAGAGATAACCCGATGCAAACAGAGTTAAACAGCGTTAAACAGAGGCATACAGAGTTCAACAGAGTTAAACAGAGGTAAACAGAGTTAAACAGAGTTAAACAGAGGCAAACAGAGTTTAGCAGAGTTAAACAGAGTTAAATAGAGTTCGACAGAGGCAAACAGAGTTCAATAGAGTTAATCAGAGGCATACAGAGTTCAACACAGTTAAACACGGGCAATCAGAGGGAAACAGAGTGAAACAGAGTTAAACAGAGGCATACATAGTTCAACAGAGTTAAACAGAGGCATACAGAGTCAAACAGAGATAAACAGATGCAAACAGAGTTAAACAGCGTTAAACAGAGGCATACAGAGTTCAACAGAGTTAAACATGGGCAAACAGAGGCAAACAGAGGCAAACAGAGACAAACAGAGTTCAACAGAGTTAAGCAGAGTTAAACAGAGGCATACAGAGTTAAACAGAGTTGAACAGAGGCAAACAGAGTTAAATAGATTGAGACAGAGGCAAACAGAGTTGAACAGAGATAAACAGATTTCAGCAGATTTAAGCACTGGTAAACAGAGGGTAAGAGAGGGAAACAGAGTTAAACCGAGGCAAACAGAGTTAAACAGAGCTGAACAGAGGTAAACAGATTTAAACAGAGTTAAGCAGAGGTAAAGAGAGACGAACAGAGTTAAACAGAGTTAAACATAGGCAAGCAGAGTTCAACAGAGTTAATCAGAGTTAAACAGAGGGAAACAGATGGAAACTGAGTGAAACAGAGTTAAACAGAGGCAAACAGAGTTTAACAGCGTTAAAGAGAGGCAAGCAGAGTTAAATAGAGTTAAACAGAGGCAAACAGAGTTAAACAGAGTTAAACAGAGGCATACAGATTTAAACAGAGTTGAACATGGCACAAAGAGGTAAACAGAGTTCAAAAGAGGCAAACAGTGTTCAATAGAGTGAAACAGAGGCATGCAGAGTTAAACAGAGTTAACCAGAGGCAAACAGAGTTCAACAGAGATAAACTGAGTTCAACAGAGTTAAACAGAGTTAAACAGAGGCAAACAGAAGGAAACAGAGTGAAACAGAGTTAGACGGAGGCATACAGCGTTAAACAGAGTTGAACAGAGGCATACAGAGTCAAATAGATTGAAACAGAGGCAAACAGAGTTGAACAGAGATAAAAAGTGTTCAACAGAGTTAAACACATGTAAACAGATGGAAACTAAGTGAAACAGAGTTAAACCGAGGCAAACAGAGTTAAACAGAGTTGAACAGAGGCAAACAGAGTTAACAGAGTTAAACAGAGGTAAAGAGAGGCGAACAGAGTTAAACAGAGTTAAACATAAGCAAACAGAGTTCAACAGAGTTGAACAGAGGCAAACAGATTTAAACAGAGATAAACAGAGTTAAACAGAGGTAAAGAAAAGGCGAACAGAGTTAAACAGAGTTAAACATAAGCAAACAGAGTTCAACAGAGTTGAACAGAGGCAAACAGAGTTAACCAGAGTTAAACAGAGGCAAACAGAGTTAAACAGCGTTAAACAGAGGCAAACAGAGTTAAATAGAGTTAAACAGAGGCAAACAGAGTTTAGCAGAGTTAAACAGAGGCAAACAGAGTGAAATAGAGTTCGACAGAGGCAAACAGAGATCAATAGAGTTAATCAGAGGCATACAGAGTTCAACACAGTTAAACACGGGCAATCAGAGGGAAACAGAGTGAAACAGAGTTAAACAGAGGCATACAGAGTTCAACAGAGTTAAACAGAGTCAAACAGAGGCAACCAGAAGGAAACAGAGTGAAACAGAGTTAGACGGAGGCATACAGCGTTAAACAGAGTTGAACAGAGGCATACAGAGTCAAATAGATTGAAACAGAGGCAAACAGAGTTGAACAGAGATAAAAAGTGTTCAACAGAGTTAAACACATGTAAACAGATGGAAACTAAGTGAAACAGAATTAAACCGAGGGAAACAGAGTTAAACAGAGTTGAACAGAGGCAAACAGAGTTAAACAGAGATAAACAGAGTTAAACAGAGGTAAAGAGAGGCGAACAGAGTTAAACAGAGTTAAACATAAGCAAACAGAGTTCAACAGAGTTGAACAGAGGCAAACAGAGTTAACCAGAGTTAAACAGAGGCAAACAGAGTTACACAGAGTTAAAAAGAGTTAAACAGAGGCAAACAGAGTTAAACAGCGTTAAACAGAGGCAAACAGAGTTAAACAGAGGCAAACAGAGTTTAGCAGAGTTAAACAGAGGCAAACAGCGTTAAATAGAGTTCGACAGAGGCATACAGAGTTCAACACAGTTAAACACGGGCAATCAGAGGGAAACAGAGTGAAACAGAGTTAAACAGAGTTCAACAGAGTTAAACAGAGGCATACAGAGTTAAACAGAAGTAACCCGATGCAAACAGAGTTAAACAGCGTTAAACAGAGGCATACAGAGTTCAACAGAGTTAAACAGAGGTAAACAGAGTTAAACAGAGTTAAACAGAGGCAAACAGAGTTTAGCAGAGTTAAACAGAGTTAAATAGAGTTCGACAGAGGCAAACAGAGTTCAATAGAGTTAATCAGAGGCATACAGAGTTCAACACAGTTAAACACGGGCAATCAGAGGGAAGCAGAGTGGAACAGAGTTAAACAGAGGCATACATAGTTCAACAGAGTTAAACAGAGGCATACAGAGTTAAACAGAGATAAACAGATGCAAACAGAGTTAAACAGCGTTAAACAGAGGCATACAGAGTTCAACAGAGTTAAACACGGGCAAACAGAGGCAAACAGAGGCAAACAGAGACAAACAGAGTTCAACAGAGTTAAGCAGAGTTAAACAGAGGCATACAGAGTTAAACAGAGTTGAACAGAGGCAAACAGAGTTAAATAGATTGAGACAGAGGCAAACAGAGTTGAACAGAAATAAACAGATTTCAGCAGATTTAAGCACTGGTAAACAGAGGGTAAGAGAGGGAAACAGAGTTAAACCGAGGCAAACAGAGTTAAATAGAGCTGAACAGAGGTAAACAGAGTTAAACAGAGTGAAACAGAGGCAAAGAGAGGCGAACAGAGTTAAACAGAGTTAAACAGAGGCAAGCAGAGTTCAACAGAGTTAAATAGAGTTAAACACAGGGAAACAGATGGAAACGGAGTGAAACAGAGTAAAACCGAGGCAAACAGCGTTAAATAGAGTTAAACAGAGTTAAACAGAGGCAAACGGAGTTAAACAGATTTAAACAGAGTTAAGCAGAGGTAAAGAGAGACGAACAGAGTTAAACAGAGTTAAACATAGGCAAGCAGAGTTCAACAGAGTTAATCAGAGTTAAACAGAGGGAAACAGATGGAAACTGAGTGAAACAGAGTTAAACAGAGGCAAACAGAGTTTAACAGCGTTAAAGAGAGGCAAGCAGAGTTAAATAGAGTTAAACAGAGGCAAACAGAGTTAAACAGAGTTAAACAGAGGCATACAGATTTAAACAGAGTTGAACATGGCACAAAGAGGTAAACAGAGTTCAAAAGAGGCAAACAGTGTTCAATAGAGTGAAACAGAGGCATGCAGAGTTAAACAGAGTTAACCAGAGGCAAACAGAGTTCAACAGAGATAAACTGAGTTCAACAGAGTTAAACAGAGTTAAACAGAGGCAAACAGAAGGAAACAGAGTGAAACAGAGTTAGACGGAGGCATACAGCGTTAAACAGAGTTGAACAGAGGCAAAAAGAGGTAAACAGAGTTAAACAGAGGCAAACAGAGTGAAACAGTGTTAAAGAGAGGCAAACAGGTAAACAGAAGCAAGCAGAGTTAAACAGAGTTAAACAGAGTTGGACAGAGGCAAACAGAGTTAAACAGATGCAAAGCGAGTGAAACAGAGTAAAACAGAGGTATACAGAGTTAAACAGAGTTAAACAGAGGCATACAGAGTTAAACAGAGGTACACAGATGCAAACAGAGTTCAACAGAGTTAAACAGAGGCATACAGAGTTCAACAGAGTTAAACACGGGCAAACAGAGTTCAACAGAGTCAAACAGAGTTCAACAGAGTTAAACAGAGTTAAACAGAGGCAAACAGAGTTCAACAGAGTTAAACAGAGTTAAACAGAGGTATACAGAGTTAAACAGAGTTGAACAGAGGCAAACAGAGTTAACCAGAGTTAAACAGAGGCAAACAGAGTTAAACAGCGTTAAACAGAGGCAAACAGAGTTAAATAGAGTTAAACAGAGGCAAACAGAGTTTAGCAGAGTTAAACAGATGCAAACAGAGTGAAATAGAGTTCCACAGAGGCAAACAGAGTTCAATAGAGTTAATCAGAGGCATACAGAGTTCAACACAGTTAAACACGGGCAATCAGAGGGAAACAGAGTGAAACAGAGTTAAACAGAGGCATACAAGTTCAACAGAGTTAAACAGAGTTAAACAGAGGCAAACAGAAGGAAACAGTGTGAAACAGAGTTAGACGGAGGCATACAGCATTAAACAGAGTTGAACAGAGGCATACAGAGTCAAATAGATTGAAACAGAGGCAAACAGAGTTGAACAAAGATAAAAAGTGTTCAACAGAGTTAAACACATGTAAACAGATGGAAACTAAGTGAAACGGAATTAAACCGAGGCAAACAGAGTTAAACAGAGTTGAACAGAGGCAAACAGAGTTAACAGAGTTAAACAGAGGCAAACAGAGTTAAACAGAGATAAACAGAGTTAAACAGAGGTAAAGAGAGGCGAACAGAGTTAAACAGAGTTAAACATAAGCAAACAGAGTTCAACAGAGTTGAACAGAGGCAAACAGAGTTAACCAGAGTTAAACAGAGGCAAACAGAGTTACACAGAGTTAAAAAGAGTTAAACAGAGGCAAACAGAGTTAAACTGCGTTAAACAGAGGCAAACAGAGTTCAATAGAGTTAAACAGAGGCAAACAAAGTTTAGCCGAGTGAAATAGAGGCAAACAGAATTAAATAGAGTTCGACAGAGGCAAACAGAGTTCAATAGAGTTAATCAGAGGCATACAGAGTTCAACACAGTTAAACACGGGCAATCAGAGGGAAACAGAGTGTAACAGAGTTAAACAGAGGCATACAGAGTTAAGCAGAGTTAAACAGAGGCATACAGAGTTAAACAGAGATAAACAGATGCAATCAGAGTTAAACAGCGTTAAACAGAGGCATACAGAGTTCAACAGAGTTAAACACGGGCAAACAGAGGCAAACAGCGTTCAACAGAGACAAACAGAGTTCAACAGAGTTTAACAGAGTTAAACAGAGGCATACAGAGTTAAACAGAGTTGAACAGAGGCATACAGAGTCAAATAGATTGAAACAGAGGCAAACAGAGTTGAACAGAGATAAAAAGTGTTCAACAGAGTTAAACACATGCAAACAGATGGAAACGAAGTGAAACAGAGTTAAACCGAGGCAAACAGAGTTAAACAGATTTGAACAGAGGCAAACAGAGTTAACAGAGTTAAACAGAGACAAACAGAGTTAAACAGAGGTAAAGAGAGGCGAACAGAGTTAAACAGAGTTAAACATAAGCAAACAGAGTTCAACAGAGTTGAACAGAGGCAAACAGAGTTCAACAGAGTTAAACAGTTCTACGGAGTTAAACAGAGTTAAACCGAGGCAAACAGAGTTAAACAGAGCTGAACAGAGGTAAACAGATTTAAACAGAGTTAAGCAGAGGTAAAGAGAGACGAACAGAGTTAAACAGAGTTAAACATAGGCAAGCAGAGTTCAACAGAGTTAATCAGAGTTAAACAGAGGGAAACAGATGGAAACTGAGTGAAACAGAGTTAAACAGAGGCAAACAGAGTTTAACAGCGTTAAAGAGAGGCAAGCAGAGTTAAATAGAGTTAAACAGAGGCAAACAGAGTTAAACAGAGTTAAACAGAGGCATACAGATTTAAACAGAGTTGAACATGGCACAAAGAGGTAAACAGAGTTCAAAAGAGGCAAACAGTGTTCAATAGAGTGAAACAGAGGCATGCAGAGTTAAACAGAGTTAACCAGAGGCAAACAGAGTTCAACAGAGATAAACTGAGTTCAACAGAGTTAAACAGAGTTAAACAGAGGCAAACAGAAGGAAACAGAGTGAAACAGAGTTAGACGGAGGCATACAGCGTTAAACAGAGTTGAACAGAGGCATACAGAGTCAAATAGATTGAAACAGAGGCAAACAGAGTTGAACAGAGATAAAAAGTGTTCAACAGAGTTAAACACATGTAAACAGATGGAAACTAAGTGAAACAGAGTTAAACCGAGGCAAACAGAGTTAAACAGAGTTGAACAGAGGCAAACAGAGTTAACAGAGTTAAACAGAGGTAAAGAGAGGCGAACAGAGTTAAACAGAGTTAAACATAAGCAAACAGAGTTCAACAGAGTTGAACAGAGGCAAACAGATTTAAACAGAGATAAACAGAGTTAAACAGAGGTAAAGAAAAGGCGAACAGAGTTAAACAGAGTTAAACATAAGCAAACAGAGTTCAACAGAGTTGAACAGAGGCAAACAGAGTTAACCAGAGTTAAACAGAGGCAAACAGAGTTAAACAGCGTTAAACAGAGGCAAACAGAGTTAAATAGAGTTAAACAGAGGCAAACAGAGTTTAGCAGAGTTAAACAGAGGCAAACAGAGTGAAATAGAGTTCGACAGAGGCAAACAGAGATCAATACAGTTAATCAGAGGCATACAGAGTTCAACACAGTTAAACACGGGCAATCAGAGGGAAACAGAGTTAAACAGAGGCATACAGAGTTCAACAGAGTTAAACAGAGTCAAACAGAGGCAACCAGAAGGAAACAGAGTGAAACAGAGTTAGACGGAGGCATACAGCGTTAAACAGAGTTGAACAGAGGCATACAGAGTCAAATAGATTGAAACAGAGGCAAACAGAGTTGAACAGAGATAAAAAGTGTTCAACAGAGTTAAACACATGTAAACAGATGGAAACTAAGTGAAACAGAATTAAACCGAGGGAAACAGAGTTAAACAGAGTTGAACAGAGGCAAACAGAGTTAAACAGAGATAAACAGAGTTAAACAGAGGTAAAGAGAGGCGAACAGAGTTAAACAGAGTTAAACATAAGCAAACAGAGTTCAACAGAGTTGAACAGAGGCAAACAGAGTTAACCAGAGTTAAACAGAGGCAAACAGAGTTACACAGAGTTAAAAAGAGTTAAACAGAGGCAAACAGAGTTAAACAGCGTTAAACAGAGGCAAACAGAGTTAAACAGAGGCAAACAGAGTTTAGCAGAGTTAAACAGAGGCAAACAGCGTTAAATAGAGTTCGACAGAGGCATACAGAGTTCAACACAGTTAAACACGGGCAATCAGAGGGAAACAGAGTGAAACAGAGTTAAACAGAGTTCAACAGAGTTAAACAGAGGCATACAGAGTTAAACAGAGATAACCCGATGCAAACAGAGTTAAACAGCGTTAAACAGAGGCATACAGAGTTCAACAGAGTTAAACAGAGGTAAACAGAGTTAAACAGAGTTAAACAGAGGCAAACAGAGTTTAGCAGAGTTAAACAGAGTTAAATAGAGTTCGACAGAGGCAAACAGAGTTCAATAGAGTTAATCAGAGGCATACAGAGTTCAACACAGTTAAACACGGGCAATCAGAGGGAAACAGAGTGGAACAGAGTTAAACAGAGGCATACATAGTTCAACAGAGTTAAACAGAGGCATACAGAGTTAAACAGAGATAAACAGATGCAAACAGAGTTAAACAGCGTTAAACAGAGGCATACAGAGTTCAACAGAGTTAAACACGGGCAAACAGAGGCAAACAGAGGCAAACAGAGACAAACAGAGTTCAACAGAGTTAAGCAGAGTTAAACAGAGGCATACAGAGTTAAACAGAGTTGAACAGAGGCAAACAGAGTTAAATAGATTGAGACAGAGGCAAACAGAGTTGAACAGAAATAAACAGATTTCAGCAGATTTAAGCACTGGTAAACAGAGGGTAAGAGAGGGAAACAGAGTTAAACCGAGGCAAACAGAGTTAAACAGAGCTGAACAGAGGTAAACAGAGTTAAACAGAGTGAAACAGAGGCAAAGAGAGGCGAACAGAGTTAAACAGAGTTAAACAGAGGCAAGCAGAGTTCAACAGAGTTAAATAGAGTTAAACACAGGGAAACAGATGGAAACGGAGTGAAACAGAGTAAAACCGAGGCAAACAGCGTTAAACAGAGTTAAGCAGAGTTAAACAGAGGCAAACGGAGTTAAACAGATTTAAACAGAGTTAAGCAGAGGTAAAGAGAGACGAACAGAGTTAAACAGAGTTAAACATAGGCAAGCAGAGTTCAACAGAGTTAATCAGAGTTAAACAGAGGGAAACAGATGGAAACTGAGTGAAACAGAGTTAAACAGAGGCAAACAGAGTTTAACAGCGTTAAAGAGAGGCAAGCAGAGTTAAATAGAGTTAAACAGAGGCAAACAGAGTTAAACAGAGTTAAACAGAGGCATACAGATTTAAACAGAGTTGAACATGGCACAAAGAGGTAAACAGAGTTCAAAAGAGGCAAACAGTGTTCAATAGAGTGAAACAGAGGCATGCAGAGTTAAACAGAGTTAACCAGAGGCAAACAGAGTTCAACAGAGATAAACTGAGTTCAACAGAGTTAAACAGAGTTAAACAGAGGCAAACAGAAGGAAACAGAGTGAAACAGAGTTAGACGGAGGCATACAGCGTTAAACAGAGTTGAACAGAGGCAAAAAGAGGTAAACAGAGTTAAACAGAGGCAAACAGAGTGAAACAGTGTTAAAGAGAGGCAAACAGGTAAACAGAAGCAAGCAGAGTTAAACAGAGTTAAACAGAGTTGGACAGAGGCAAACAGAGTTAAACAGATGCAAAGCGAGTGAAACAGAGTAAAACAGAGGTATACAGAGTTAAACAGAGTTAAACAGAGGCATACAGAGTTAAACAGAGGTACACAGATGCAAACAGAGTTCAACAGAGTTAAACAGAGGCATACAGAGTTCAACAGAGTTAAACACGGGCAAACAGAGTTCAACAGAGTCAAACAGAGTTCAACAGAGTTAAACAGAGTTAAACAGAGGCAAACAGAGTTCAACAGAGTTGAACAGAGGCAAACAGAGTTAACCAGAGTTAAACAGAGGCAAACAGAGTTACACAGAGTTAAAAAGAGTTAAACAGAGGCAAACAGAGTTAAACTGCGTTAAACAGAGGCAAACAGAGTTCAATAGAGTTAAACAGAGGCAAACAAAGTTTAGCCGAGTGAAATAGAGGCAAACAGAATTAAATAGAGTTCGACAGAGGCAAACAGAGTTCAATAGAGTTAATCAGAGGCATACAGAGTTCAACACAGTTAAACACGGGCAATCAGAGGGAAACAGAGTGTAACAGAGTTAAACAGAGGCATACAGAGTTAAGCAGAGTTAAACAGAGGCATACAGAGTTAAACAGAGATAAACAGATGCAATCAGAGTTAAACAGCGTTAAACAGAGGCATACAGAGTTCAACAGAGTTAAACACGGGCAAACAGAGGCAAACAGCGTTCAACAGAGACAAACAGAGTTCAACAGAGTTTAACAGAGTTAAACAGAGGCATACAGAGTTAAACAGAGTTGAACAGAGGCATACAGAGTCAAATTGATTGAAACAGAGGCAAACAGAGTTGAACAGAGATAAAAAGTGTTCAACAGAGTTAAACACATGCAAACAGATGGAAACGAAGTGAAACAGAGTTAAACCGAGGCAAACAGAGTTAAACAGATTTGAACAGAGGCAAACAGAGTTAACAGAGTTAAACAGAGACAAACAGAGTTAAACAGAGGTAAAGAGAGGCGAACAGAGTTAAACAGAGTTAAACATAAGCAAACAGAGTTCAACAGAGTTGAACAGAGGCAAACAGAGTTAACCAGAGTTAAACAGTGGCAAACATAGTTAAAAAGAATTAATCAGAGAAAAACAGAGTTAAATAGATTTAAATAGAGGCAAACAGAGTTCAACAGAGTTAAACAGTTCTACGGAGTTAAACAGAGTTAAACAGAGGCAAACAGAGGGAAACAGAGTGAACCAGAGTTAGACGGAGGCATACAGCTTTAAACAGAGTTGAACAGAGGCAAACAGAGTCAAATAGATTGACACAGAGGCAAACAGAGTTGAACAGAGATAAAAAGAGTTCAACAGAGTTAAACACATGTCAACAGAGGCAAACAGAGTGAAACAGAATTAAACCGAGGCAAACAGAGTTAAACAGAGTTGAACAGAGGCAAACAGAGTTAAACAGAGTAAACAGAGGCAAACAGTGTTAAACAGAGATAAACAGTGTTAAACCGAGTTCAACAGAGGCAAACAGAGTTCAACAGATATAAACAGATTTCAGCAGAGTTAAACCGAGTTAAACAGAGGTAAACAGTGGGAAACAGAGTGAAACAGAGTTAAACAGAGGCAGGCAGAGTTAAACAGAGTTGACCAGAGGCAAACAGAGTTAAATAGATTGAAACAGAGGGAAACAGAGTTGAACAGAGATATCAGAGTTCAACAGAGTTAAACAGAGTTAAACAGAGTTAAACACAGGTAAAGAGAGATGAACAGGCTTAAACAGTGTTAAACGTAGGCAAGCAGATTTCAACAGAGTTAAACAGAGTTAATCAGAGGGAAACAGATGGAAACTGAGTCAAACAGAGTTATACAGAGGCAAACAGAGTGAAACAGCGTTAAACAGTGGCAAACAGAGTTAAATAGAGTTAAACAGAGGCAAACAGAGTTAAACAGAGGCAAACAGAGTTAAACAGAGGCAAAAATAGTTCAACAGAGTTAAAGAGAGGATTAAAGAGTTAAACAGAGTGAAACAGAGGCAAACAGATTTACACAGCGATAAACAGAAGCAAACAAAGTTAAATAGAGTTAAATAGAGGCAAACAGAGTTAAACAGAATTAAACTGAGGCAAACAGAGTTAAACAGAGAAAAACAGAGGCAAACAGAGCTAAACAGAGTTAAACAGAGGCAAGAAGAGTTCAACAGAGTTAAACAGATGCAAACAGAGTTGAACAGAGATAAACAGAGTTAAACAGAGGTAAAGAGAGGCGAACAGAGTTAAACAGAGTTAAACATAAGCAAACAGAGTTCAACAGAGTTGAACAGAGGCAAACAGAGATAACCAGAGTTAAACAGAGGCAAACAGAGTTACACAGAGTTATACAGAGGCAAACAGAGGCAAACAGAAGGAAACAGAGTGAAACAGAGTTAGACGGAGGCATACAGCGTTAAACAGAGTTGAACAGAGGCATACAGAGTCAAATAGATTGAAACAGAGGCAAACAGAGTTGAACAGAGATAAAAAGTGTTCAACAGAGTTAAACACATGTAAACAGATGGAAACTAAGTGAAACAGAATTAAACCGAGGCAAACAGAGTTAAACAGAGTTGAACAGAGGCAAACAGAGTTAAACAGAGATAAACAGAGTTAAACAGAGGTAAAGAGAGGCGAACAGAGTTAAACAGAGTTAAACATAAGCAAACAGAGTTCAACAGAGTTGAACAGAGGCAAACAGAGTTAACCAGAGTTAAACAGAGGCAAACAGAGTTACACAGAGTTAAAAAGAGTTAAACAGAGGCAAACAGAGTTAAACAGCGTTAAGCAGAGGCAAACAGAGTTAAACAGAGGCAAACAGAGTTTAGCAGAGTTAAACAGAGGCAAACAGCGTTAAATAGAGTTCGACAGAGGCATACAGAGTTCAACACAGTTAAACACGGGCAATCAGAGGGAAACAGAGTGAAACAGAGTTAAACAGAGTTCAACAGAGTTAAACAGAGGCATACAGAGTTAAACAGAGATAACCAGATGCAAACAGAGTTAAACAGCGTTAAACAGAGGCATACAGAGTTCAACAGAGTTAAACAGAGGTAAACAGAGTTAAACAGAGTTAAACAGAGGCAAACAGAGATTAGCAGAGTTAAACAGAGTTAAATAGAGTTCGACAGAGGCAAACAGAGTTCAATAGAGTTAATCAGAGGCATACAGAGTTCAACACAGTTAAACACGGGCAATCAGAGGGAAACAAAGTGAAACAGAGTTAAACAGAGGCATACATAGTTCAACAGAGTTAAACAGAGGCATACAGAGTTAAACAGAGATAAACAGATGCAAACAGAGTTAAACAGCGTTAAACAGAGGCATACAGAGTTCAACAGAGTTAAACACGGGCAAACAGAGGCAAACAGAGTTCAACAGAGACAAACAGAGTTCAACAGAGTTAAACAGAGTTAAACAGAGGCATACAGAGTTAAACAGAGTTGAACAGAGGCAAACAGAGTTAAATAGATTGAGACAGAGGCAAACAGAGTTGAACAGAGATAAACAGATTTCAACAGATTTAAGCACTGGTAAACAGAGGGTAACAGAGGGAAACAGAGTTAAACCGAGGCAAACAGAGTTAAACAGAGCTGAACAGAGGTAAACAGAGTTAAACAGAGTGAAACAGAGGCAAAGAGAGGCGAACAGAGTTAAACAGAGTTAAACAGAGGCAAACAGATTTAAACAGAGTTAAACAGAGGCAAACAGAGTGAAACAGTGTTAAAGAGAGGCAAACAGGTAAACAGAAGCAAGCAGAGTTAATCAGAGTTAAACAGAGTTGAACAGAGGCAAACAGAGTTAAACAGATGCAAAGCGAGTGAAACAGAGTAAAACAGAGGTATACAGAGTTAAACAGAGTTAAACAGAGGCATACAGAGTTAAACAGAGGTACACAGATGCAAACAGAGTTAAACAGCGTTAAACAGAGGCATACAGAGTTCAACAGAGTTAAACACGGGCAAACAGAGTTCAACAGAGTCAAACAGAGTTCAACAGAGTTAAACAGAGTTGAACAGAGGCAAACAGAGTTCAACAGAGTTAAACAGAGTTAAACAGAGGTATACAGAGTTAAACAGAGTTGAACAGCGGCAAACAGAGTTAACCAGAGTTAAACAGAGGCAAACAGAGTTAAACAGCGTTAAACAGAGGCAAACAGAGTTAAATAGAGTTAAACAGAGGCAAACAGAGTTTAGCAGAGTTAGACAGAGGCAAACAGAGTGAAATAGAGTTCCACAGAGGCAAACAGAGTTCAACACAGTTAAACACGGGCAATCAGAGGGAAACAGAGTGAAACAGAGTTAAACAGAGGCTTACAGATTTCAACAGAGTTAAACAGAGTTAAACAGAGGCAAACAGAAGGAAACAGAGTGAAACAGAGTTAGACGGAGGCATACAGCATTAAACAGAGTTGAACAGAGGCATACAGAGTCAAATAGATTGAAACAGAGGCAAACAGAGTTGAACAAAGATAAAAAGTGTTCAACAGAGTTAAACACATGTAAACAGTTGGAAACTAAGTGAAACAGAATTAAACCGAGGCAAACAGAGTTAAACAGAGTTGAACAGAGGCAAACAGAGTTAACAGAGTTATACAGAGGCAAACACAGTTAAACAGAGATAAACAGAGTTAAACAGAGGTAAAGAGAGGCGAACAGAGTTAAACAGAGTTAAACATAAGCAAACAGAGTTCAACAGAGTTGAACAGAGGCAAACAGAGTTACCCAGAGTTAAACAGAGGCAAACAGAGTTACACAGAGTTAAAAAGAGTTAAACAGAGGCAAACAGAGTTAAACTGCGTTAAACAGAGGCAAACAGAGTTCAATAGAGTTAATCAGATGCATACTGAGTTCAACACAGTTAAACACGGGCAATCAGATGGAAACAGAGTGTAACAGAGTTAAACAGAGGCATACAGAGTTAAGCAGAGTTAAACAGAGGCATGCAGAGTTAAACAGAGATAAACAGATGCAATCAGAGTTAAACAGCGTTAAACAGAGGCATGCAGAGTTCAACAGTGTTAAACACGGGCAAACAGAGGCAAACAGCGTTCAACAGAGACAAACAGAGTTCAACAGAGTTTAACAGAGTTAAACAGAGGCATACAGAGTTAGACAGAGTTGAACAGAGGCATACAGAGTCAAATAGATTGAAACAGAGGCAAACAGAGTTGAACAGAGATAAAAAGTGTTCAACAGAGTTAAACACATGCAAACAGATGGAAACGAAGTGAAACAGAGTTAAACCGAGGCAAACAGAGTTAAACAGATTTGAACAGAGGCAAACAGAGTTAACAGAGTTAAACAGAGACAAACAGAGTTAAACAGAGGTAAAGAGAGGCGAACAGAGTTAAACAGAGTTAAACATAAGCAAACAGAGTTCAACAGAGTTGAACAGAGGCAAACAGAGTTACCCAGAGTTAAACAGAGGCAAACAGAGTTACACAGAGTTAAAAAGAGTTAAACAGAGGCAAACAGAGTTAAACTGCGTTAAACAGAGGCAAACAGAGTTCAATAGAGTTAAACAGAGGCAAACAAAGTTTAGCCGAGTGAAATAGAGGCAAACAGAATTAAATAGAGTTCGACAGAGGCAAACAGAGTTCAATAGAGTTAATCAGATGCATACTGAGTTCAACACAGTTAAACACGGGCAATCAGAGGGAAACAGAGTGTAACAGAGTTAAACAGAGGCATACAGAGTTAAGCAGAGTTAAACAGAGGCATACAGAGTTAAACAGAGATAAACAGATGCAATCAGAGTTAAACAGCGTTAAACAGAGGCATGCAGAGTTCAACAAAGTTAAACACGGGCAAACAGAGGCAAACAGCGTTCAACAGAGACAAACAGAGTTCAACAGAGTTTAACAGAGTTAAACAGAGGCATACAGAGTTAAACAGAGTTGAACAGAGGCATACAGAGTCAAATAGATTGAAACAGAGGCAAACAGAGTTGAACACAGATAAAAAGTGTTCAACAGAGTTAAACACATGCAAACAGATGGAAACGAAGTGAAACAGAGTTAAACCGAGGCAAACAGAGTTAAACAGATTTGAACAGAGGCAAACAGAGTTAACAGAGTTAAACAGAGACAAACAGAGTTAAACAGAGGTAAAGAGAGGCGAACAGAGTTAAACATAAGCAAACAGAGTTCAACAGAGTTGAACAGAGGCAAACAGAGTTAACCAGAGTTAAACAGTGGCAAACATAGTTAAAAAGAATTAATCAGAGAAAAACAGAGTTAAATAGATTTAAATAGAGGCAAACAGAGTTCAACAGAGTTAAACAGTTCTACGGAGTTAAACAGAGTTAAACAGAGGCAAACAGAGGGAAACAGAGTGAACCAGAGTTAGACGGAGGCATACATCTTTAAACAGAGTTGAACAGAGGCAAACAGAGTCAAATAGATTGACACAGAGGCAAACAGAGTTGAACAGAGATAAAAAGAGTTCAACAGAGTTAAACACATGTCAACAGAGGCAAACAGAGTGAAACAGAATTAAACCGAGGCAAACAGAGTTAAACAGAGTTGAACAGAGGCAAACAGAGTTAAACAGAGTAAACAGAGGCAAACAGTGTTAAACAGAGATAAACAGTGTTAAACCGAGTTCAACAGAGGCAAACAGAGTTCAACAGATATAAACAGATTTCAGCAGAGTTAAACCGAGTTAAACAGAGGTAAACAGTGGGAAACAGAGTGAAACAGAGTTAAACAGAGGCAGGCAGAGTTAAACAGAGTTGACCAGAGGCAAACAGAGTTAAATAGATTGAAACAGAGGGAAACAGAGTTGAACAGAGATATCAGAGTTCAACAGAGTTAAACAGAGTTAAACAGAGTTAAACACAGGTAAAGAGAGATGAACAGGCTTAAACAGTGTTAAACGTAGGCAAGCAGAGTTCAACAGAGTTAAACAGAGTTAATCAGAGGGAAACAGATGGAAACTGAGTCAAACAGAGTTATACAGAGGCAAACAGAGTGAAACAGCGTTAAACAGTGGCAAACAGAGTTAAATAGAGTTAAACAGAGGCAAACAGAGTTAAACAGAGGCAAACAGAGTTAAACAGAGGCAAAAATAGTTCAACAGAGTTAAAGAGAGGATTAAAGAGTTAAACAGAGTGAAACAGAGGCAAACAGATTTACACAGCGATAAACAGAAGCAAACAAAGTTAAATAGAGTTAAATAGAGGCAAACAGAGTTAAACAGAATTATACTGAGGCAAACAGAGTTAAACAGAGAAAAACAGAGGCAAACAGAGCTAAACAGAGTTAAACAGAGGCAAGAAGAGTTCAACAGAGTTAAACAGATGCAAACAGAGTTGAACAGAGATAAACAGAGTTAAACAGAGGTAAAGAGAGGCGAACAGAGTTAAACAGAGTTAAACATAAGCAAACAGAGTTCAACAGAGTTGAACAGAGGCAAACAGAGATAACCAGAGTTAAACAGAGGCAAACAGAGTTACACAGAGTTAAACAGAGGCAAACAGAGTTAAATAGAGTTGAACACTGGCAAACAGAGTTAAACAGAATGAAACAGAGGCAAACAGAGTTAAACAGCGTTAAACAGAGGCAAACAGAGTTAAATAGAGCTGAACAGTGGCAAACAGAGTTAAACAGAATTAAACAGAGGCAAACAGAGTTCAATTGATTGAAAAAGAGGCAAACAGAGTTCAACAGAGACATACAGCGTTCAACAGAGTTAAACAGAGGCAAACAGAAGGAAATAGAGTGAAACAGAGTTAAACAGAGGCATACAGAGTTAAACGGAGTTAAACAGAGGCATACAGAGTTAAACAGAGATAAACAGATGCAAACAGAGTTAAACAGTGTTAAACAGAGGCATACAGAGTTCAACAGAGTTAAACACGGGCAAACAGAGGCAAACAGAGTTCAACAGAGACAAACAGAGTTCAACAGAGTTAAACAGAGTTAAACAGAGGCATACAGAGTTAAACAGAGCTAAACAGATGCAAACAGAGTTAAACAGCGTTAAAGAGAGGCATACAGAGATCAACAGAGTTAAACACGGGCAGACAGAGGCAAACAGAGTTCAACAGAGACAAACAGAGTTCAACAGAGTTAAACAGAGGCATACAGAGTTAAACAGAGTTGAACAGAGGCAAACAGAGTTAAATAGATTGAGACAGAGGCAAACAGAGTTGAACGGAGATAATCAGATTTCAACAGATTTAAGCACAGGTAAACAGAGGGTAACAGAGTGAAACAGAGTTAAACCGAGGCAAACAGAGTTAAACAGAGCTGAACAGAGGTAAACAGAGTTAAACAGAGTTAAACAGAGTGAAACAGAGGCAAAGAGAGGCGAACAGAGTTAAACAGAGTTAAACATAGGCAAACAGAGTTAAACAGAGTTAAACAGAGGCAAACAGAGTGAAAAACTGTTAAAGAGACGAAAACAGAGGTAAACAGAGGCAAACAGAGTTAAACAGAGTTGAACAGAGGCAAACAAGTTAAACAGAGTTAAACAGATGCAAACAGAGTGAAACAGAGTAAAACAGAGGTATACAGAGTTAAACAGATTTAAACAGAGGCATACAGAGTTAAACAGAGGTAAACAGAGGCATACAGAGTTCAACAGAGTTAAACACGGGCAAACAGAGCTCAACAGAGTTAAACAGAGTTAAACAGAGGTATACAGAGTTAAACAGAGTTGAACAGATGCAAACAGAGTTAAATAGATTGAGACAGAGGCAAACAGAGTTGAGCAGAGATAAACAGATTTCAACAGATTTCAGCAAAGGTAAACAGAGGGAAACAGAGTTAAACAGAGGCAAACAGAGTTAAGCAGAGTTAAACAGAGGCAAAGAGAGGCGAACAGAGTTAAACAGAGTTAAACAGAGGTGAACAGAGTTAAACAGAGTTAAACATAGGCAAACAGAGTTAAACAGAGTTGAATAGAGGCAAACAGAGTTGAACAGAGTTAAACAGATGCAAACAGAGTTAAATGGAGTTCAACAGAGGCAAACAGAGTTAAATAGAGTTAAATGGAGGCAAACTGAGTTGAACAGAATTAAACTGAGGCAAACAGATTTAAACATAGATGAACAGAGGCAAACAGATCTAAACAGAGTTAAACAGGGGCAAACATGTTTAAACAGATTTAAAGAGAGGCAAACAGAGTTGAACAGAGTTAAAAGAGGCATACAGAGTTAAAGAGTGTTAAACAGAGGCAAACAGAGTTAAACAGCGTTAAAAGGAGGCAAACAGAGTTTAATAGAGTTAAACAGTGGCAAACAGAGTTAAACAGAATTAAACAGAGGCAAACAGAGTTAAATAGATTGAAACAGAGGCAGACAGAGTTCAACAGAGATGAACAGAGTTCAACAGAGTTAAACAGAGTGAAACAGAGGCAAACAGAGGGAAACAGAGTTAACCAGAGTTAGACGGAGGCATGCAGTGTTAAACAGATTTGAACAGAGGCAAACAGAGTTAAATAAAGTTAAACAGTGGCAAACAGAGTAAAACAGAATTAAACAGAGGCATACGGAGTTAAACAGAGTTAAACAGAGGAAAACAGAGTTAAACAGAGTTAAACAGAGGTAAAGAGAGACGAACAGAGTTAAACAGAGTTAAACATAGGCAAGCAGAGTTCAACAGAGTTAAATAGAATTAAACACAGGGAAACAGATGGAAACGGAGTGAAACAGAGTAAAACCGAGGCAAACAGCGTTAAACAGAGTTAAACAGAGTTAAACAGAGGCAAACGGAGTTAAACAGATTTAAACAGAGTTAAGCAGTGGTAAAGAGAGACGAACAGAGTTAAACAGAGTTAAACATAGGCAAGCAGAGTTCAACAGAGTTAATCAGAGTTAAACAGAGGGAAACAGATGGAAACTGAGTGAAACAGAGTTAAACAGAGGCAAACAGAGTTTAACAGCGTTAAAGAGAGGCAAGCAGAGTTAAATAGAGTTAAACAGAGGCAAATAGAGTTAAACAGAGTTAAACAGAGGCATACAGATTTAAACAGAGTTGAACATGGCACAAAGAGGTAAACAGAGTTCAAAAGAGGCAAACAGTGTTCAATGGAGTGAAACAGAGGCATGCAGAGTTAAACAGAGTTAACCAGAGGCAAACAGAGTTCAACAGAGATAAACTGAGTTCAACAGGCAAACACAGGCAAACAGAGTTGAACAGAGATAAAAAGTGTTCAACAGAGTTAAACACATGCAAACAGATGGAAACGAAGTGAAACAGAGTTAAACCGAGGCAAACAGAGTTAAACAGAGTTGAACAGAGGCAAACAGAGTTAACAGAGTTAAACAGAGACAAACAGAGTTAAACAGAGATAAACAGAGTTAAACAGAGGTAAAGAGAGGCGAACAGAGTTAAACAGAGTTAAACATAAGCAAACAGAGTTCAACAGAGTTGAACAGAGTCAAACAGAGTTAACCAGAGTTAAACAGTGGCAAACATAGTTAAAAAGAATTAATCAGAGAAAAACAGAGTTAAATAGATTGAAACAGAGGCAAACAGAGTTCAACAGAGTTAAACGGTTCTACGGAGTTAAACAGAGTTAAACAGAGGCAAACAGAGGGAAACAGAGTGAACCAGAGTTAGACGGAGGCATACAGCTTTAAACAGAGTTGAACAGAGGCAAACAGAGTCAAATAGATTGACACAGAGGCAAACAGAGTTGAACAGAGATAAAAAGAGTTCAACAGAGTTAAACACATGTCAACAGAGGCAAACAGAGTGAAACAGAGTTAAACAGAGGCAAACAGAGTTAAACAGATTTAAACAGAGTTGGACAGAGGCAAACAGGTTTAAACAGAGGCAAAAAGAGTTCCAAAGAGTTAAACAGAGTTGAACAGAGGCAACCAGAGTTAAATAGATTGAAACAGAGGCAAACAGAGTTGAACAGAGATAAAAAGTGTTCAACAGAGTTAAACACATGCAAACAGATGGAAACGAAGTGAAACAGAGTTAAACCGAGGCAAACAGAGTTAAACAGAGTTGAACAGAGGCAAACAGAGTTAACAGAGTTAAACAGAGACAAACAGAGTTAAACAGAGATAAACAGAGTTAAACAGAGGTAAAGAGAGGCGAACAGAGTTAAACAGAGTTAAACATAAGCAAACAGAGTTCAACAGAGTTGAACAGAGTCAAACAGAGTTAACCAGAGTTAAACAGTGGCAAACATAGTTAAAAAGAATTAATCAGAGAAAAACAGAGTTAAATAGATTGAAACAGAGGCAAACAGAGTTCAACAGAGTTAATCGGTTCTACGGAGTTAAACAGAGTTAAACAGAGGCAAACAGAGGGAAACAGAGTGAACCAGAGTTAGACGGAGGCATACAGCTTTAAACAGAGTTGAACAGAGGCAAACAGAGTCAAATAGATTGACACAGAGGCAAACAGAGTTGAACAGAGATAAAAAGAGTTCAACAGAGTTAAACACATGTAAACAGATGGAAACTAAGTGAAACAGAGTTAAACCGAGGCAAACAGAGTTAAACAGAGTTGAACAGAGGCAAACAGAGTTAACAGAGTTAAACAGAGGTAAAGAGAGGCGAACAGAGTTAAACAGAGTTAAACATAAGCAAACAGAGTTCAACAGAATTGAACAGAGGCAAACAGATTTAAACAGAGATAAACAGAGTTAAACAGAGGTAAAGAAAAGGCGAACAGAGTTAAACAGAGTTAAACATAAGCAAACAGAGTTCAACAGAGTTGAACAGAGGCAAACAGAGTTAACCAGAGTTAAACAGAGGCAAACAGAGTCAAACAGCGTTAAACAGAGGCAAACAGAGTTAAATAGAGTTAAACAGAGGCAAACAGAGTTTAGCAGAGTTAAACAGAGGCAAACAGAGTGAAATAGAGTTCGACAGAGGCAAACAGAGATCAATAGAGTTAATCAGAGGCATACAGAGTTCAACACAGTTAAACACGGGCAATCAGAGGGAAACAGAGTGAAACAGAGTTAAACAGAGGCATACAGAGTTCAACAGAGTTAAACAGAGTCAAACAGAGGCAAACAGAAGGAAACAGAGTGAAACAGAGTTAGACGGAGGCATACAGCGTTAAACAGAGTTGAACAGAGGCATACAGAGTCAAATAGATTGAAACAGAGGCAAACAGAGTTGAACAGAGATAAAAAGTGTTCAACAGAGTTAAACACATGTAAACAGATGGAAACTAAGTGAAACAGAATTAAACCGAGGCAAACAGAGTTAAACAGAGTTGAACAGAGGCAAACAGAGTTAAACAGAGATAAACAGAGTTAAACAGAGATAAACAGAGTTAAACAGAGGTAAAGAGAGGCGAACAGAGTTAAACAGAGTTAAACATAAGCAAACAGAGTTCAACAGAGTTCAACAGAGGCAAACAGAGTTAACCAGAGTTAAACAGAGGCAAACAGAGTTACACAGAGTTAAAAAGAGTTAAACAGAGGCAAACAGAGTTAAACCGCGTTAAACAGAGGCAAACAGAGTTCAATAGAGTTAAACAGAGGCAAACAGAGTTTAGCCGAGTGAAATAGAGGCAAACAGAATTAAATAGAGTTCGACAGAGGCAAACAGAGTTCAATAGAGTTAATCAGAGGCATACAGAGTTCAACACAGTTAAACACGGGCAATCAGAGGGAAACAGAGTGTAACAGAGTTAAACAGAGGCATACAGAGTTAAGCAGAGTTAAACAGAGGCATACAGAGTTAAACAGAGATAAACAGATGCAATCAGAGTTAAACAGCGTTAAACAGAGGCATACAGAGTTCAACAGAGTTAAACACGGGCAAACAGAGGCAAACAGCGTTCAACAGAGACAAACAGAGTTCAACAGAGTTAAACAGAGTTAAACAGAGGCATACAGAGTTAAACAGAGTTGAACAGAGGCAAACAGAGTTAAATAGATTGAGACAGAGGCAAACAGAGTTGAACAGAGATAAACAGATTTCAACAGATTTAAACACAGGTAAACAGAGGGTAACAGAGTGAAACAGAGTTAAACCGAGGCAAACAGAGTTAAACAGAGCTGAACAGAGGTAAACAGAGTTAAACAGAGTTAAACAGAGTGAAACAGAGGCAAAGAGAGGCGAACAGAGTTAAACAGAGTTAAACATAGGCAAGCAGAGTTAAACAGAGTTAAACAGAGGCAAACAGAGTGAAACAGTGTTAAAGAGAGGCAAACAGAGGAAAAAAGAGGCAAACAGAGTTAAACAGAGTTAAACAGAGTTGAACAGAGGCAAACAGAGTTAAACAGAGTTAAACAGAGTTAAACAGATGCAAACAGAGTGAAACAGAGTTAGACGGAGGCATACAGCGTTATACAGAGTTGAACAGAGGCATACAGAGTCAAATAGATTGAAACACAGGCAAACAGAGTTGAACAGAGATAAAAAGTGTTCAACAGAGTTAAACACATGCAAACAGATGGAAACGAAGTGAAACAGAGTTAAACCGAGGCAAACAGAGTTAAACAGAGTTGAACAGAGGCAAACAGAGTTAACAGAGTTAAACAGAGACAAACAGAGTTAAACAGAGATAAACAGAGTTAAACAGAGGTAAAGAGAGGCGAACAGAGTTAAACAGAGTTAAACATAAGCAAACAGAGTTCAACAGAGTTGAACAGAGTCAAACAGAGTTAACCAGAGTTAAACAGTGGCAAACATAGTTAAAAAGAATTAATCAGAGAAAAACAGAGTTAAATAGATTGAAACAGAGGCAAACAGAGTTCAACAGAGTTAAACGGTTCTACGGAGTTAAACAGAGTTAAACAGAGGCAAACAGAGGGAAACAGAGTGAACCAGAGTTAGACGGAGGCATACAGCTTTAAACAGAGTTGAACAGAGGCAAACAGAGTCAAATAGATTGACACAGAGGCAAACAGAGTTGAACAGAGATAAAAAGAGTTCAACAGAGTTAAACACATGTCAACAGAGGCAAACAGAGTGAAACAGAATTAAACCGAGGCAAACAGAGTTAAACAGAGTTGAACAGAGGCAAACAGAGTCAAACAGAGTAAACAGAGGCAAACAGTGTTAAACAGAGAGAAACAGTGTTAAACCGAGTTCAACAGAGGCAAACAGAGTTGAACAGAGATAAAAAGAGTTCAACAGAGTTAAACACATGTAAACAGAGGGAAACAGAGTGAAACAGAATTAAACCGAGGCAAACAGAGTTAAACAGAGTTGAACAGCGGCAAACAGAGTTAAACAGAGTTAAACAGAGGCAAACAGTGTTAAACAGAGATGAACCGAGTTCAACAGATGTAAAGAGAGGCGAACAGAGTTAAACACAGTTAAACATAGGCAAACAGATTTCAACAGAGTTGAACAGAGGCAAACAGATTTAAACAGAGGCAAAAAGAGTTCCAAAGAGTTAAACAGAGTTGAACAGAGGCAACCAGAGTTAAATAGATTGAAACAGATGCAAACAGAGTTGAACAGAGATAAACAGAGTTCAACAGAGTTAAACACAGGTAAACAGAGGGAAACACAGTGAAACAGAGTAAAACCGAGGCAAACAGAGTTGAAGTGAGTTGAACAGAGGCAAACAGAGTTAAACAGAGTCAAACAGAGGTAAAGAGAGACGAACAGAGTTAAACAGAGTTAAATGTAGGCAAGCAGAGTTCAACAGAGTTAAACAGAGGGAAACAGATGGAAACTGAATCAAACAGAGTTAAACAGAGCCATACAGAGTTAAACAGAGTTAAACAGAGTTGAACAGAGGCAAACAGAGTTAAATGGAGTTCAACAGAGGCAAACAGAGTTAAATAGAGTTAAATGGAGGCAAACTGAGTTGAACAGAATTAAACTGAGGCAAACAGATTTAAACATAGATGAACAGAGGCAAACAGATCTAAACAGAGTTAAACAGGGGCAAACATGTTTAAACAGATTTAAAGAGAGGCAAACAGAGTTGAACAGAGTTAAAAGAGGCATACAGAGTTAAAGAGTGTTAAACAGAGGCAAACAGAGTTAAACAGCGTTAAACGGAGGCAAACAGAGTTTAATAGAGTTAAACAGTGGCAAACAGAGTTAAACAGAATTAAACAGAGGCAAACAGAGTTAAATAGATTGAAACAGAGACAGACAGAGTTCAACAGAGATGAACAGAGTTCAACAGAGTTAAACAGAGTGAAACAGAGGCAAACAGAGGGAAACAGAGTTAACCAGAGTTAGACGGAGGCATGCAGTGTTAAACAGATTTGAACAGAGGCAAACAGAGTTAAATAAAGTTAAACAGTGGCAAACAGAGTAAAACAGAATTAAACAGAGGCATACGGAGTTAAACAGAGTTAAACAGAGGAAAACAGAGTTAAACAGAGTTAAACAGAGTTAAACAGAGGTAAAGAGAGACGAACAGAGTTAAACAGAGTTAAACATAGGCAAGCAGAGTTCAACAGAGTTAAATAGAATTAAACACAGGGAAACAGATGGAAACGGAGTGAAACAGAGTAAAACCGAGGCAAACAGCGTTAAACAGAGTTAAACAGAGGCAAACGGAGTTAAACAGATTTAAACAGAGTTAAGCAGTGGTAAAGAGAGACGAACAGAGTTAAACAGAGTTAAACATAGGCAAGCAGAGTTCAACAGAGTTAATCAGAGTTAAACAGAGGGAAACAGATGGAAACTGAGTGAAACAGAGTTAAACAGAGGCAAACAGAGTTTAACAGCGTTAAAGAGAGGCAAGCAGAGTTAAATAGAGTTAAACAGAGGCAAATAGAGTTAAACAGAGTTAAACAGAGGCATACAGATTTAAACAGAGTTGAACATGGCACAAAGAGGTAAACAGAGTTCAAAAGAGGCAAACAGTGTTCAATGGAGTGAAACAGAGGCATGCAGAGTTAAACAGAGTTAACCAGAGGCAAACAGAGTTCAACAGAGATAAACTGAGTTCAACAGAGTTAAACAGAGTTAAACAGAGGCAAACAGAAGGAAACAGAGTGAAACAGAGTTAGACGGAGGCATACAGCGTTAAACAGAGTTGAACAGAGTCATACAGAGTCAAATAGATTGAAACAGAGGCAAACAGAGTTGAACAGAGATAAAAAGTGTTCAACAGAGTTAAACACATGTAAACAGATGGAAACTAAGTGAAACAGAGTTAAACCGAGGCAAACAGAGTTAAACAGAGTTGAACAGAGGCAAACAGAGTTAACAGAGTTAAACAGAGGTAAAGAGAGGCGAACAGAGTTAAACAGAGTTAAACATAAGCAAACAGAGTTCAACAGAATTGAACAGAGGCAAACAGATTTAAACAGAGATAAACAGAGTTAAACAGAGGTAAAGAAAAGGCGAACAGAGTTAAACAGAGTTAAACATAAGCAAACAGAGTTCAACAGAGTTGAACAGAGGCAAACAGAGTTAACCAGAGTTAAACAGAGGCAAACAGAGTCAAACAGCGTTAAACAGAGGCAAACAGAGTTAAATAGAGTTAAACAGAGGCAAACAGAGTTTAGCAGAGTTAAACAGAGGCAAACAGAGTGAAATAGAGTTCGACAGAGGCAAACAGAGATCAATAGAGTTAATCAGAGGCATACAGAGTTCAACACAGTTAAACACGGGCAATCAGAGGGAAACAGAGTGAAACAGAGTTAAACAGAGGCATACAGAGTTCAACAGAGTTAAACAGAGTCAAACAGAGGCAAACAGAAGGAAACAGAGTGAAACAGAGTTAGACGGAGGCATACAGCGTTAAACAGAGTTGAACAGAGGCATACAGAGTCAAATAGATTGAAACAGAGGCAAACAGAGTTGAACAGAGATAAAAAGTGTTCAACAGAGTTAAACACATGTAAACAGATGGAAACTAAGTGAAACAGAATTAAACCGAGGCAAACAGAGTTAAACAGAGTTGAACAGAGGCAAACAGAGTTAAACAGAGATAAACAGAGTTAAACAGAGATAAACAGAGTTAAACAGAGGTAAAGAGAGGCGAACAGAGTTAAACAGAGTTAAACATAAGCAAACAGAGTTCAACAGAGTTCAACAGAGGCAAACAGAGTTAACCAGAGTTAAATAGAGGCAAACAGAGTTACACAGAGTTAAAAAGAGTTAAACAGAGGCAAACAGAGTTAAACCGCGTTAAACAGAGGCAAACAGAGTTCAATAGAGTTAAACAGAGGCAAACAGAGTTTAGCCGAGTGAAATAGAGGCAAACAGAATTAAATAGAGTTCGACAGAGGCAAACAGAGTTCAATAGAGTTAATCAGAGGCATACAGAGTTCAACACAGTTAAACACGGGCAATCAGAGGGAAACAGAGTGTAACAGAGTTAAACAGAGGCATACAGAGTTAAGCAGAGTTAAACAGAGGCATACAGAGTTAAACAGAGATAAACAGATGCAATCAGAGTTAAACAGCGTTAAACAGAGGCATACAGAGTTCAACAGAGTTAAACACGGGCAAACAGAGGCAAACAGCGTTCAACAGAGACAAACAGAGTTCAACAGAGTTAAACAGAGTTAAACAGAGGCATACAGAGTTAAACAGAGTTGAACAGAGGCAAACAGAGTTAAATAGATTGAGACAGAGGCAAACAGAGTTGAACAGAGATAAACAGATTTCAACAGATTTAAACACAGGTAAACAGAGGGTAACAGAGTGAAACAGAGTTAAACCGAGGCAAACAGAGTTAAACAGAGCTGAACAGAGGTAAACAGAGTTAAACAGAGTTAAACAGAGTGAAACAGAGGCAAAGAGAGGCCACAGAGTTAAACAGAGTTAAACATAGGCAAGCAGAGTTAAACAGAGTTAAACAGAGGCAAACAGAGTGAAACAGTGTTAAAGAGAGGCAAACAGAGGAAAAAAGAGGCAAACAGAGTTAAACAGAGTTAAACAGAGTTGAACAGAGGCAAACAGAGTTAAACAGAGTTAAACAGAGTTAAACAGATGCAAACAGAGTGAAACAGAGTTAGACGGAGGCATACAGCGTTATACAGAGTTGAACAGAGGCATACAGAGTCAAATAGATTGAAACACAGGCAAACAGAGTTGAACAGAGATAAAAAGTGTTCAACAGAGTTAAACACATGCAAACAGATGGAAACGAAGTGAAACAGAGTTAAACCGAGGCAAACAGAGTTAAACAGAGTTGAACAGAGGCAAACAGAGTTAACAGAGTTAAACAGAGACAGAGTTAAACAGAGATAAACAGAGTTAAACAGAGGTAAAGAGAGGCGAACAGAGTTAAACAGAGTTAAACATAAGCAAACAGAGTTCAACAGAGTTGAACAGAGTCAAACAGAGTTAACCAGAGTTAAACAGTGGCAAACATAGTTAAAAAGAATTAATCAGAGAAAAACAGAGTTAAATAGATTGAAACAGAGGCAAACAGAGTTCAACAGAGTTAAACGGTTCTACGGAGTTAAACAGAGTTAAACAGAGGCAAACAGAGGGAAACAGAGTGAACCAGAGTTAGACGGAGGCATACAGCTTTAAACAGAGTTGAACAGAGGCAAACAGAGTCAAATAGATTGACACAGAGGCAAACAGAGTTGAACAGAGATAAAAAGAGTTCAACAGAGTTAAACACATGTCAACAGAGGCAAACAGAGTGAAACAGAATTAAACCGAGGCAAACAGAGTTAAACAGAGTTGAACAGAGGCAAACAGAGTCAAACAGAGTAAACAGAGGCAAACAGTGTTAAACAGAGAGAAACAGTGTTAAACCGAGTTCAACAGAGGCAAACAGAGTTGAACAGAGATAAAAAGAGTTCAACAGAGTTAAACACATGTAAACAGAGGGAAACAGAGTGAAACAGAATTAAACCGAGGCAAACAGAGTTAAACAGAGTTGAACAGCGGCAAACAGAGTTAAACAGAGTTAAACAGAGGCAAACAGTGTTAAACAGAGATGAACCGAGTTCAACAGATGTAAAGAGAGGCGAACAGAGTTAAACACAGTTAAACATAGGCAAACAGATTTCAACAGAGTTGAACAGAGGCAAACAGATTTAAACAGAGGCAAAAAGAGTTCCAAAGAGTTAAACAGAGTTGAACAGAGGCAACCAGAGTTAAATAGATTGAAACAGATGCAAACAGAGTTGAACAGAGATAAACAGAGTTCAACAGAGTTAAACACAGGTAAACAGAGGGAAACACAGTGAAACAGAGTAAAACCGAGGCAAACAGAGTTGAAGTGAGTTGAACAGAGGCAAACAGAGTTAAACAGAGTCAAACAGAGGTAAAGAGAGACTAACAGAGTTAAACAGAGTTAAATGTAGGCAAGCAGAGTTCAACAGAGTTAAACAGAGGGAAACAGATGGAAACTGAATCAAACAGAGTTAAACAGAGCCATACAGAGTTAAACAGAGTTAAACAGAGTTGAACAGAGGCAAACAGAGTTAAATGGAGTTCAACAGAGGCAAACAGAGTTAAATAGAGTTAAATGGAGGCAAACTGAGTTGAACAGAATTAAACTGAGGCAAACAGATTTAAACATAGATGAACAGAGGCAAACAGATCTAAACAGAGTTAAACAGGGGCAAACATGTTTAAACAGATTTAATAGAGGCAAACAGAGTTGAACAGAGTTAAAAGAGGCATACAGAGTTAAAGAGTGTTAAACAGAGGCAAACAGAGTTAAACAGCGTTAAACGGAGGCAAACAGAGTTTAATAGAGTTAAACAGTGGCAAACAGAGTTAAACAGAATTAAACAGAGGCAAACAGAGTTAAATAGATTGAAACAGAGGCAGACAGAGTTCAACAGAGATGAACAGAGTTCAACAGAGTTAAACAGAGTGAAACAGAGGCAAACAGAGGGAAACAGAGTTAACCAGAGTTAGACGGAGGCATGCAGTGTTAAACAGATTTGAACAGAGGCAAACAGAGTTAAATAAAGTTAAACAGTGGCAAACAGAGTAAAACAGAATTAAACAGAGGCATACGGAGTTAAACAGAGTTAAACAGAGGAAAACAGAGTTAAACAGAGTTAAACAGAGTTAAACAGAGGTAAAGAGAGACGAACAGAGTTAAACAGAGTTAAACATAGGCAAGCAGAGTTCAACAGAGTTAAATAGAATTAAACACAGGGAAACAGATGGAAACGGAGTGAAACAGAGTAAAACCGAGGCAAACAGCGTTAAACAGAGTTAAACAGAGTTAAACAGAGGCAAACGGAGTTAAACAGATTTAAACAGAGTTAAGCAGTGGTAAAGAGAGACGAACAGAGTTAAACAGAGTTAAACATAGGCAAGCAGAGTTCAACAGAGTTAATCAGAGTTAAACAGAGGGAAACAGATGGAAACTGAGTGAAACAGAGTTAAACAGAGGCAAACAGAGTTTAACAGCGTTAAAGAGAGGCAAGCAGAGTTAAATAGAGTTAAACAGAGGCAAATAGAGTTAAACAGAGTTAAACAGAGGCATACAGATTTAAACAGAGTTGAACATGGCACAAAGAGGTAAACAGAGTTCAAAAGAGGCAAACAGTGTTCAATGGAGTGAAACAGAGGCATGCAGAGTTAAACAGAGTTAACCAGAGGCAAACAGAGTTCAACAGAGATAAACTGAGTTCAACAGAGTTAAACAGAGTTAAACAGAGGCAAACAGAAGGAAACAGAGTGAAACAGAGTTAGACGGAGGCATACAGCGTTAAACAGAGTTGAACAGAGTCATACAGAGTCAAATAGATTGAAACAGAGGCAAACAGAGTTGAACAGAGATAAAAAGTGTTCAACAGAGTTAAACACATGTAAACAGATGGAAACTAAGTGAAACAGAGTTAAACCGAGGCAAACAGAGTTAAACAGAGTTGAACAGAGGCAAACAGAGTTAACAGAGTTAAACAGAGGTAAAGAGAGGCGAACAGAGTTAAACAGAGTTAAACATAAGCAAACAGAGTTCAACAGAATTGAACAGAGGCAAACAGATTTAAACAGAGATAAACAGAGTTAAACAGAGGTAAAGAAAAGGCGAACAGAGTTAAACAGAGTTAAACATAAGCAAACAGAGTTCAACAGAGTTGAACAGAGGCAAACAGAGTTAACCAGAGTTAAACAGAGGCAAACAGAGTCAAACAGCGTTAAACAGAGGCAAACAGAGTTAAATAGAGTTAAACAGAGGCAAACAGAGTTTAGCAGAGTTAAACAGAGGCAAACAGAGTGAAATAGAGTTCGACAGAGGCAAACAGAGATCAATAAAGTTAATCAGAGGCATACAGAGTTCAACACAGTTAAACACGGGCAATCAGAGGGAAACAGAGTGAAACAGAGTTAAACAGAGGCATAAAGAGTTCAACAGAGTTAAACAGAGTCAAACAGAGGCAAACAGAAGGAAACAGAGTGAAACAGAGTTAGACGGAGGCATACAGCGTTAAACAGAGTTGAACAGAGGCATACAGAGTCAAATAGATTGAAACAGAGGCAAACAGAGTTGAACAGAGATAAAAAGTGTTCAACAGAGTTAAACACATGTAAACAGATGGAAACTAAGTGAAACAGAATTAAACCGAGGCAAACAGAGTTAAACAGAGTTGAACAGAGGCAAACAGAGTTAAACAGAGATAAACAGAGTTAAACAGAGATAAACAGAGTTAAACAGAGGTAAAGAGAGGCGAACAGAGTTAAACAGAGTTAAACATAAGCAAACAGAGTTCAACAGAGTTCAACAGAGGCAAACAGAGTTAACCAGAGTTAAACAGAGGCAAACAGAGTTACACAGAGTTAAAAAGAGTTAAACAGAGGCAAACAGAGTTAAACCGCGTTAAACAGAGGCAAACAGAGTTCAATAGAGTTAAACAGAGGCAAACAGAGTTTAGCCGAGTGAAATAGAGGCAAACAGAATTAAATAGAGTTCGACAGAGGCAAACAGAGTTCAATAGAGTTAATCAGAGGCATACAGAGTTCAACACAGTTAAACACGGGCAATCAGAGGGAAACAGAGTGTAACAGAGTTAAACAGAGGCATACAGAGTTAAGCAGAGTTAAACAGAGGCATACAGAGTTAAACAGAGATAAACAGATGCAATCAGAGTTAAACAGCGTTAAACAGAGGCATACAGAGTTCAACAGAGTTAAACACGGGCAAACAGAGGCAAACAGCGTTCAACAGAGACAAACAGAGTTCAACAGAGTTAAACAGAGTTAAACAGAGGCATACAGAGTTAAACAGAGTTGAACAGAGGCAAACAGAGTTAAATAGATTGAGACAGAGGCAAACAGAGTTGAACAGAGATAAACAGATTTCAACAGATTTAAACACAGGTAAACAGAGGGTAACAGAGTGAAACAGAGTTAAACCGAGGCAAACAGAGTTAAACAGAGCTGAACAGAGGTAAACAGAGTTAAACAGAGTTAAACAGAGTGAAACAGAGGCAAAGAGAGGCGAACAGAGTTAAACAGAGTTAAACATAGGCAAGCAGAGTTAAACAGAGTTAAACAGAGGCAAACAGAGTGAAACAGTGTTAAAGAGAGGCAAACAGAGGAAAAAAGAGGCAAACAGAGTTAAACAGAGTTAAACAGAGTTGAACAGAGGCAAACAGAGTTAAACAGAGTTAAACAGAGTTAAACAGATGCAAACAGAGTGAAACAGAGTTAGACGGAGGCATACAGCGTTATACAGAGTTGAACAGAGGCATACAGAGTCAAATAGATTGAAACACAGGCAAACAGAGTTGAACAGAGATAAAAAGTGTTCAACAGAGTTAAACACATGCAAACAGATGGAAACGAAGTGAAACAGAGTTAAACCGAGGCAAACAGAGTTAAACAGAGTTGAACAGAGGCAAACAGAGTTAACAGAGTTAAACAGAGACAAACAGAGTTAAACAGAGATAAACAGAGTTAAACAGAGGTAAAGAGAGGCGAACAGAGTTAAACAGAGTTAAACATAAGCAAACAGAGTTCAACAGAGTTGAACAGAGTCAAACAGAGTTAACCAGAGTTAAACAGTGGCAAACATAGTTAAAAAGAATTAATCAGAGAAAAACAGAGTTAAATAGATTGAAACAGAGGCAAACAGAGTTCAACAGAGTTAAACGGTTCTACGGAGTTAAACAGAGTTAAACAGAGGCAAACAGAGGGAAACAGAGTGAACCAGAGTTAGACGGAGGCATACAGCTTTAAACAGAGTTGAACAGAGGCAAACAGAGTCAAATAGATTGACACAGAGGCAAACAGAGTTGAACAGAGATAAAAAGAGTTCAACAGAGTTAAACACATGTCAACAGAGGCAAACAGAGTGAAACAGAGTTAAACAGAGGCAAACAGAGTTAAACAGATTTAAACAGAGTTGGACAGAGGCAAACAGGTTTAAACAGAGGCAAAAAGAGTTCCAAAGAGTTAAACAGAGTTGAACAGAGGCAACCAGAGTTAAATAGATTGAAACAGAGGCAAACAGAGTTGAACAGAGATAAAAAGTGTTCAACAGAGTTAAACACATGCAAACAGATGGAAACGAAGTGAAACAGAGTTAAACCGAGGCAAACAGAGTTAAACAGAGTTGAACAGAGGCAAACAGAGTTAACAGAGTTAAACAGAGACAAACAGAGTTAAACAGAGATAAACAGAGTTAAACAGAGGTAAAGAGAGGCGAACAGAGTTAAACAGAGTTAAACATAAGCAAACAGAGTTCAACAGAGTTGAACAGAGTCAAACAGAGTTAACCAGAGTTAAACAGTGGCAAACATAGTTAAAAAGAATTAATCAGAGAAAAACAGAGTTAAATAGATTGAAACAGAGGCAAACAGAGTTCAACAGAGTTAATCGGTTCTACGGAGTTAAACAGAGTTAAACAGAGGCAAACAGAGGGAAACAGAGTGAACCAGAGTTAGACGGAGGCATACAGCTTTAAACAGAGTTGAACAGAGGCAAACAGAGTCAAATAGATTGACACAGAGGCAAACAGAGTTGAACAGAGATAAAAAGAGTTCAACAGAGTTAAACACATGTCAACAGAGGCAAACAGAGTGAAACAGAATTAAACCGAGGCAAACAGAGTTAAACAGAGTTGAACAGAGGCAAACAGAGTCAAACAGAGTAAACAGAGGCAAACAGTGTTAAACAGAGAGAAACAGTGTTAAACCGAGTTCAACAGAGGCAAACAGAGTTGAACAGAGATAAAAAGAGTTCAACAGAGTTAAACACATGTAAACAGAGGGAAACAGAGTGAAACAGAATTAAACCGAGGCAAACAGAGTTACACAGAGTTGAACAGCGGCAAACAGAGTTAAACAGAGTTAAACAGAGGCAAACAGTGTTAAACAGAGATGAACCGAGTTCAACAGATGTAAAGAGAGGCGAACAGAGTTAAACACAGTTAAACATAGGCAAACAGATTTCAACAGAGTTGAACAGAGGCAAACAGAGTTAAACAGATTTAAACAGAGTTAAACAGAGGCAAACAGATTTAAACAGAGGCAAAAAGAGTTCCAAAGAGTTAAACAGAGTTGAACAGAGGCAACCAGAGTTAAATAGATTGAAAAAGATGCAAACAGAGTTGAACAGAGATAAACAGAGTTCAACAGAGTTAAACACAGGTAAACAGAGGGAAACACAGTGAAACAGAGTAAAACCGAGGCAAACAGAGTTGAAGTGAGTTGAACAGAGGCAAACAGAGTTAAACAGAGTCAAACAGAGGTAAAGAGAGACGAACAGAGTTAAACAGAGTTAAATGTAGGCAAGCAGAGTTCAACAGAGTTAAACAGAGGGAAACAGATGGAAACTGAATCAAACAGAGTTAAACAGAGCCATACAGAGTTAAACAGAGTTAAACAGAGTTGAACAGAGGCAAACAGAGTTAAATGGAGTTCAACAGAGGCAAACAGAGTTAAATAGAGTTAAATGGAGGCAAACTGAGTTGAACAGAATTAAACTGAGGCAAACAGATTTAAACATAGATGAAATGAGGCAAACAGATCTAAACAGAGTTAAACAGGGGCAAACATGTTTAAACAGATTTAAAGAGAGGCAAACAGAGTTGAACAGAGTTAAAAGAGGCATACAGAGTTAAAGAGTGTTAAACAGAGGCAAACAGAGTTAAACAGCGTTAAACGGAGGCAAACAGAGTTTAATAGAGTTAAACAGTGGCAAACAGAGTTAAACAGAATTAAACAGAGGCAAACAGAGTTAAATAGATTGAAACAGAAGCAGACAGAGTTCAACAGAGATGAACAGAGTTCAACAGAGTTAAACAGAGTGAAACAGAGGCAAACAGAGGGAAACAGAGTGAAACAGAGTTAGACGGAGGCATACAGTGTTAAACAGATTTGAACAGAGGCAAACAGAGTTAAATAAAGTTAAACAGTGGCAAACAGAGTAAAACAGAATTAAACAGAGGCATACGGAGTTAAACAGAGTTAAACAGAGGAAAACAGAGTTAAACAGAGTTAAACAGAGTTAAACAGAGGTAAAGAGAGACGAACAGAGTTAAACAGAGTTAAACATAGGCAAGCAGAGTTCAACAGAGTTAAATAGAATTAAACACAGGGAAACAGATGGAAACGGAGTGAAACAGAGTAAAACCGAGGCAAACAGCGTTAAACAGAGTTAAACAGAGTTAAACAGAGGCAAACGGAGTTAAACAGATTTAAACAGAGTTAAGCAGAGGTAAAGAGAGACGAACAGAGTTAAACAGAGTTAAACATAGGCAAGCAGAGTTCAACAGAGTTAATCAGAGTTAAACAGAGGGAAACAGATGGAAACTGAGTGAAACAGAGTTAAACAGAGGCAAACAGAGTTTAACAGCGTTAAAGAGAGGCAAGCAGAGTTAAATAGAGTTAAACAGAGGCAAATAGAGTTAAACAGAGTTAAACAGAGGCATACAGATTTAAACAGAGTTGAACATGGCACAAAGAGGTAAACAGAGTTCAAAAGAGGCAAACAGTGTTCAATAGAGTGAAACAGAGGCATGCAGAGTTAAACAGAGTTAACCAGAGGCAAACAGAGTTCAACAGAGATAAACTGAGTTCAACAGAGTTAAACAGAGTTAAACAGAGGCAAACAGAAGGAAACAGAGTGAAACAGAGTTAGACGGAGGCATACAGCGTTAAACAGAGTTGAACAGAGTCATACAGAGTCAAATAGATTGAAACGGAGGCAAACAGAGTTGAACAGAGATAAAAAGTGTTCAACAGAGTTAAACACATGTAAACAGATGGAAACTAAGTGAAACAGAGTTAAACCGAGGCAAACAGAGTTAAACAGAGTTGAACAGAGGCAAACAGAGTTAACAGAGTTAAACAGAGGTAAAGAGAGGCGAACAGAGTTAAACAGAGTTAAACATAAGCAAACAGAGTTCAACAGAGTTGAACAGAGGCAAACAGATTTAAACAGAGATAAACAGAGTTAAACAGAGGTAAAGAAAAGGCGAACAGAGTTAAACAGAGTTAAACATAAGCAAACAGAGTTCAACAGAGTTGAACAGAGGCAAACAGAGTTAACCAGAGTTAAACAGAGGCAAACAGAGTCAAACAGCGTTAAACAGAGGCAAACAGAGTTAAATAGAGTTAAACAGAGGCAAACAGAGTTTAGCAGAGTTAAACAGAGGCAAACAGAGTGAAATAGAGTTCGACAGAGGCAAACAGAGATCAATAGAGTTAATCAGAGGCATACAGAGTTCAACACAGTTAAACACGGGCAATCAGAGGGAAACAGAGTGAAACAGAGTTAAACAGAGGCATACAGAGTTCAACAGAATTAAACAGAGTCAAACAGAGGCAAACAGAAGGAAACAGATTGAAACAGAGTTAGACGGAGGCATACAGCGTTAAACAGAGTTGAACAGAGGCATACAGAGTCAAATAGATTGAAACAGAGGCAAACAGAGTTGAACAGAGATAAAAAGTGTTCAACAGAGTTAAACACATGTAAACAGATGGAAACTAAGTGAAACAGAATTAAACCGAGGCAAACAGAGTTAAACAGAGTTGAACAGAGGCAAACAGAGTTAAACAGAGATAAACAGAGTTAAACAGAGATAAACAGAGTTAAACAGAGGTAAAGAGAGGCGAACAGAGTTAAACAGAGTTAAACATAAGCAAACAGAGTTCAACAGAGTTCAACAGAGGCAAACAGAGTTAACCAGAGTTAAACAGAGGCAAACAGAGTTACACAGAGTTAAAAAGAGTTAAACAGAGGCAAACAGAGTTAAACCGCGTTAAACAGAGGCAAACAGAGTTCAATAGAGTTAAACAGAGGCAAACAGAGTTTAGCCGAGTGAAATAGAGGCAAACAGAATTAAATAGAGTTCGACAGAGGCAAACAGAGTTCAATAGAGTTAATCAGAGGCATACAGAGTTCAACACAGTTAAACACGGGCAATCAGAGGGAAACAGAGTGTAACAGAGTTAAACAGAGGCATACAGAGTTAAGCAGAGTTAAACAGAGGCATACAGAGTTAAACAGAGATAAACAGATGCAATCAGAGTTAAACAGCGTTAAACAGAGGCATACAGAGTTCAACAGAGTTAAACACGGGCAAACGGAGGCAAACAGCGTTCAACAGAGACAAACAGAGTTCAACAGAGTTAAACAGAGTTAAACAGAGGCATACAGAGTTAAACAGAGTTGAACAGAGGCAAACAGAGTTAAATAGATTGAGACAGAGGCAAACAGAGTTGAACAGAGATAAACAGATTTCAACAGATTTAAACACAGGTAAACAGAGGGTAACAGAGTGAAACAGAGTTAAACCGAGGCAAACAGAGTTAAACAGCGCTGAACAGAGGTAAACAGAGTTAAACAGAGTTAAACAGAGTTGAACAGAGGCAAACAGAATGAAACAGAGTTAAACAGAGGCAGAGGTAAACAGAGGCAAACAGAGTTCAACAGAGTTAAACAGAGGATTTGAGAGTTAAACAGAGTTAAACAGAGGCAAACAGAGTTAAACAGCGTTCAACAGAATCAAACAGAGTTACCTGGAGTTGAACAGTGGCAAACAGATTTAAA
Source organism: Isurus oxyrinchus (assembly GCA_026770705.1). Classification (NCBI taxonomy): domain Eukaryota; kingdom Metazoa; phylum Chordata; class Chondrichthyes; order Lamniformes; family Lamnidae; genus Isurus; species Isurus oxyrinchus. The sequence goes on along the minus strand of JANJGN010000867.1, from coordinate 30,962 downwards.
CACAATTAAACAGAGGCGAACAGAGTTAAATAGATTGGAACAGAGGCAAACAGAGTTCAACAGAGACATACAGAGTTCAACAGAGTTAAGCAGAGGGAAACAGAGTTAAACAGGGGCATACAGAGTTAAACAGAGTTAAACAGAGGCATACAGAGTTAAACAGAGTTAAACAGATGCAAACAGAGTTGAACAGAGATAAACAGAGTTCAACAGAGGTAAACACATGTAAACAGATGGAAACTAAGTGATACAGAGTTAAACCGAGGCAAACAGAGTTAAACAGAGTTGAACAGAGGCAAACAGAGTTAAACAGAGTTAAACAGTGGCAAACATAAGCAAACAGAGTTCAACAGAGTTGAACAGAGGCAAATAGAGTTAACCAGAGTTAAACAGAGGCAAACAGAGTTACACAGAGTTAAAAAGAGTTAAACAGAGGCAAACAGAGTTAAACAGCGTTAAACAGAGGCAAACAGAGCTAAATAGAGTTAAACAGAGGCAAACAGAGTTAAATAGAGTTTAGCAGAGGCAGACAGAGTTAAACAGAGTGAAACAGAGGCATACAGTGTTAAACAGAGTTAAACAGATGCAAACAGAGTTGAACAGAGATAAACAGAGTTCAACAGAGTTAAACACAGGTAAACAGAGGGAAACAGAGTTAAACCGAGGCAAACAGAGTTGAACAGAGTTGAACAGAGGCAAACAGAGTTAAACAGAGTTAAACACAGGTAAAGAGAGATGAACAGGCTTAAACAGTGTTAAACGTAGGCAAGCAGAGTTCAACAGAGTTAAACAGAGTTAATCAGAGGGAAACAGATGGAAACTGAGTCAAACAGAGTTATACAGAGGCAAACAGAGTGAAACAGCGTTGAACAGTGGCAAACAGAGTTAAATAGAGTTAAACAGAGGCAAAAAGAGTTAAACAGAGGCAAACAGAGTTAAACAGAGGCAAAAATAGTTCAACAGAGTTAAAGAGAGGATTAAAGAGTTAAACAGAGTGAAACAGAGGCAAACAGATTTACACAGCGATAAACAGAAGCAAACAAAGTTAAATAGAGTTAAATAGAGGCAAACAGTTAAACAGAATTAAACTGAGGCAAACAGAGCTAAACAGAGTTAAACAGAGGCAAGAAGAGTTCAACAGAGTTAAACAGATGCAAACAGAGTTGAACAGACATAAACAGACTTAAACAGAGGTAAAGAGAGGCGAACAGAGTTAAACAGAGTTAAACATAAGCAAACAGAGTTCAACAGAGTTGAACAGAGGCAAACAGAGATAACCAGAGTTAAACAGAGGCAAACAGAGTTACACAGAGTTAAACAGAGGCAAACAGAGTTAAGCAGCGTTAAACAGAGGCAAACAGAGTTAAATAGAGTTAATCAGAGGCAATCAGAGTTTAACAGAGTTAAACAGAGGCAAACAGAGTTAAATAGAGTTGAACACTGGCAAACAGAGTTAAGCAGAATGAAACAGAGGCAAACAGAGTTAAACAGTGTTAAACAGAGGCAAACAGAGTTAAATAGAGCTGAACAGTGGCAAACAGAGTTAAACAGAATTAAACAGAGGCAAACAGAGTTAAATTGATTGAAAAAGAGGCAAACAGAGTTCAACAGAGACATACAGCGTTCAACAGAGTTAAACAGAGGCAAACAGAGGGAAATAGAGTGAAACAGAGTTAAACAGAGGCATACAGAGTTAAACGGAGTTAAACAGAGGCATACAGAGTTAAACAGAGATAAACAGATGCAAACAGAGTCAAACAGCGTTAAACAGAGGCATACAGAGTTCAACAGAGTTAAACACGGGCAAACAGAGGCATACAGAGTTCAACAGAGACAAACAGAGTTCAACAGAGTTAAACAGAGTTAAACAGAGGCATACAGAGTTAAACAGAGATAAACAGATGCAAACAGAGTTAAACAGCGTTAAACAGAGTCATACAGAGTTCAACAGAGTTAAACACGGGCAAACAGAGGCAAACAGAGTTCAACAGAGACAAACAGAGTTCAACAGAGTTAAACAGAGGCATACAGAGTTAAACAGAGTTGAACAGAGGCAAACAGAGTTAAATAGATTGATACAGAGGCAAACAGAGTTGAACGGAGATAATCAGATTTCAACAGATTTAAGCACAGGTAAACAGAGGGTAACAGAGTGAAACAGAGTTAAACCGAGGCAAACAGAGTTAAGCAGAGCTGAACAGAGGTAAACAGAGTTAAACAGAGTTAAACAGAGTGAAACAGAGGCAAAGAGAGGCGAACAGAGTTAACCAGAGTTAAACATAGGCAAACAGAGTTAAACAGAGTTAAACAGAGGCAAACAGAGTGAAAAACTGTTAAAGAGACGAAAACAGAGGTAAACAGAGGCAAACAGAGTTAAACAGAGTTGAACAGAGGCAAACAAGTTAAACAGAGTTAAACAGATGCAAACAGAGTGAAACAGAGTAAAACAGAGGTATACAGAGTTAAACAGATTGAAACAGAGGCATACAGAGTTAAACAGAGGTAAACAGAGGCATACAGAGTTCAACAGAGTTAAACACGGGCAAACAGAGTTCAACAGAGTCAAACAGAGTTCAACAGAGTTAAACAGAGTTGAACAGAGGCAAACAGAGTTAAATAGATTGAGACAGAGGCAAACAGAGTTGAACAGAGATAAACAGATTTCAACAGATTTAAACAAAGGTAAACAGAGGGAAACAGAGTTAAACAGAGGCAAACAGAGTTAAACAGAGTTAAACAGAGGCAAAGAGAGGCGAACAGAGTTAAACAGTTAAACATAGGCATACAGAGTTAAACAGAGTTAAACATAGGCAAACAGAGTTAAACAGAGTTGAATAGAGGCAAACAGAGTTGAACAGAGTTAAACAGATGCAAACAGAGTTAAATGGAGTTCAACAGAGGCAAACAGAGTTAAATAGAGTTAATTGGAGGCAAACTGAGTTAAACAGAATTAAACTGACGCAAACAGATTTAAACATAGATGAACAGAGGCAAACAGATCTAAACAGAGTTAAACAGGGGCAAACATGTTTAAACAGATTTAAAGAGAGGCAAACAGAGTTGAACAGAGTTAAAAGAGGCATACAGAGTTAAAGAGAGTTAAACAGAGGCAAACAGAGTTAAACAGAATTAAACAGAGGCAAACAGAGTTAAATAGATTGAAACAGAGGCAGACAGAGTTCAACAGAGATGAACAGAGTTCAACAGAGTTAAACAGAGTGAAACAGAGGCAAACAGAGGGAAACAGAGTGAAACAGAGTTAGACGGAGGCATACAGTGTTAAAAAGATTTGAACAGAGGCAAACAGAGTTAAATAGAGTTAAACAGTGGCAAACAGAGTAAAACAGAATTAAACAGAGGCATACAGAGTTAAACAGAGTTAAACAGAGGAAAACAGAGTTAAACAGAGTTAAACAGAGTTAAACAGAGGTAAAGAGAGACGAACAGATTTAAACAGAGTTAAACATAGGCAAGCAGAGTTCAACAGAGTTAAATAGAGTAAAACACAGGGAAACAGATGGAAACGGAGTGAAACAGAGTAAAACCGAGGCAAACAGCGTTAAACAGAGTTAAACATAGTTAAACAGAGGCAAACGGAGTTAAACAGATTTAAACAGAGTTAAGCAGAGGTAAAGAGAGACGAACAGATTTAAACAGAGTTAAACATAGGCAAGCAGAGTTCAACAGAGTTAAATAGAGTTAAACACAGGGAAACAGATGGAAACGGAGTGAAACAGAGTAAAACCGAGGCAAACAGCGTTAAACAGAGTTAAACATAGTTAAACAGAGGCAAACGGAGTTAAACAGATTTAAACAGAGTTAAGCAGAGGTAAAGAGAGACGAACAGAGTTAAACAGAGTTAAACATAGGCAAGCAGAGTTCAACAGAGTTAATCAGAGTTAAACAGAGGGAAACAGATGGAAACTGAGTGAAACAGAGTTAAACAGAGGCAAACAGAGTTTAACAGCGTTAAAGAGAGGCAAGCAGAGTTAAATAGAGTTAAACAGAGGCAAACAGAGTTAAACAGAGTTAAACAGAGGCATACAGATTTAAACAGAGTTGAACATGGCACAAAGAGGTAAACAGAGTTCAAAAGAGGCAAACAGTGTTCAATAGAGTGAAACAGAGGCATGCAGAGTTAAACAGAGTTAACCAGAGGCAAAAAGAGTTCAACAGAGATAAACTGAGTTCAACAGAGTTAAACAGAGTTAAACAGAGGCAAACAGAAGGAAACAGAGTGAAACAGAGTTAGACGGAGGCATACAGCGTTAAACAGAGTTGAACAGAGGCATACAGAGTCAAATAGATTGAAACAGAGGCAAACAGAGTTGAACAGAGATAAAAAGTGTTCAACAGAGTTAAACACATGTAAACAGATGGAAACTAAGTGAAACAGAGTAAAACCGAGGCAAACAGCGTTAAACAGAGTTAAACATAGTTAAACAGAGGCAAACGGAGTTAAACAGATTGAAACAGAGTTAAGCAGAGGTAAAGAGAGACGAACAGATTTAAACAGAGTTAAACATAGGCAAGCAGAGTTCAACAGAGTTAAATAGAGTTAAACACAGGGAAACAGATGGAAACGGAGTGAAACAGAGTAAAACCGAGGCAAACAGCGTTAAACAGAGTTAAACATAGTTAAACAGAGGCAAACGGAGTTAAACAGATTTAAACAGAGTTAAGCAGAGGTAAAGAGAGACGAACAGAGTTAAACAGAGTTAAACATAGGCAAGCAGAGTTCAACAGAGTTAATCAGAGTTAAACAGAGGGAAACAGATGGAAACTGAGTGAAACAGAGTTAAACAGAGGCAAACAGAGTTTAACAGCGTTAAAGAGAGGCAAGCAGAGTTAAATAGAGTTAAACAGAGGCAAACAGAGTTAAACAGAGTTAAACAGAGGCATACAGATTTAAACAGAGTTGAACATGGCACAAAGAGGTAAACAGAGTTCAAAAGAGGCAAACAGTGTTCAATAGAGTGAAACAGAGGCATGCAGAGTTAAACAGAGTTAACCAGAGGCAAACAGAGTTCAACAGAGATAAACTGAGTTCAACAGAGTTAAACAGAGTTAAACAGAGGCAAACAGAAGGAAACAGAGTGAAACAGAGTTAGACGGAGGCATACAGCGTTAAACAGAGTTGAACAGAGGCATACAGAGTCAAATAGATTGAAACAGAGGCAAACAGAGTTGAACAGAGATAAAAAGTGTTCAACAGAGTTAAACACATGTAAACAGATGGAAACTAAGTGAAACAGAGTTAAACCGAGGCAAACAGAGTTAAACAGAGTTGAACAGAGGCAAACAGAGTTAACAGAGTTAAACAGAGGTAAAGAGAGGCGAACAGGGTTAAACAGAGTTAAACATAAGCAAACAGAGTTCAACAGAGTTGAACAGAGGCAAACAGATTTAAACAGAGATAAACAGAGTTAAACAGAGGTAAAGAAAAGGCGAACAGAGTTAAACAGAGTTAAACAGAAGCAAACAGAGTTCAACAGCGTTGAACAGAGGCAAACAGAGTTAACCAGAGTTAAACAGAGGCAAACAGAGTCAAACAGCGTTAAACAGAGGCAAACAGAGTTAAATAGAGTTAAACAGAGGCAAACAGAGTTTAGCAGAGTTAAACAGAGGCAAACAGAGTGAAATAGAGTTCGACAGAGGCAAACAGAGATCAATAGAGTTAATCAGAGGCATACAGAGTTCAACACAGTTAAACACGGGCAATTAGAGGGAAACAGAGTGAAACAGAGTTAAACAGATGCATACAGATTTCAACAGAGTTAAACAGAGTCAAACAGAGGCAAACAGAAGGAAACAGAGTGAAACAGAGTTAGACGGAGGCATACAGCGTTAAACAGAGTTGAACAGAGGCATACAGAGTCAAATAGATTGAAACAGAGGCAAACAGAGTTGAACAGAGATAAAAAGTGTTCAACAGAGTTAAACACATGTAAACAGATGGAAACTAAGTGAAACAGAATTAAACCGAGGCAAACAGAGTTAAACAGAGTTGAACAGAGGCAAACAGAGTTAAACAGAGATAAACAGAGTTAAACAGAGGTAAAGAGAGGCGAACAGAGTTAAACAGAGTTAAACATAAGCAAAAGAGTTCAACAGAGTTGAACAGAGGCAAACAGAGTTAACCAGAGTTAAACAGAGGCAAACAGAGTTACACAGAGTTAAAAAGAGTTAAACAGAGGCAAACAGAGTTAAACAGCGTTAAACAGAGGCAAACAGAGTTAAACAGAGGCAAACAGAGTTTAGCAGAGTTAAACAGAGGCAAACAGCGTTAAATAGAGTTCGACAGAGGCATACAGAGTTCAACACAGTTAAACACGGGCAATCAGAGGGAAACAGAGTGAAACAGAGTTAAACAGAGTTCAACAGAGTTAAACAGAGGCATACAGAGTTAAACAGAGTTAACCAGATGCAAACAGAGTTAAACAGCGTTAAACAGAGGCATACAGAGTTCAACAGATTTAAACAGAGGTAAACAGAGTTAAACAGAGTTAAACAGAGTTAAACAGAGGCAAACAGAGTTTAGCAGAGTTAAACAGAGTTAAATAGAGTTCGACAGAGGCAAACAGAGTTCAATAGAGTTAATCAGAGGCATACAGAGTTCAAGACAGTTAAACACGGGCAATCAGAGGGAAACAGAGTGAAACAGAGTTAAACAGAGGCATACATAGTTCAACAGAGTTAAACAGAGGCATACAGAGTTAAACAGAGATAAACAGATGCAAACAGAGTTAAACAGCGTTAAACAGAGGCATACAGAGTTCAACAGAGTTAAACACAGGCAAACAGAGGCAAATAGAGTTCAACAGAGACAAACAGAGTTCAACAGAGTTAAGCAGAGTTAAACAGAGGCATACAGAGTTAAACAGAGTTGAACAGAGGCAAACAGAGTTAAATAGATTGAGACAGAGGCAAACAGAGTTGAACAGAGATAAACAGATTTCAGCAGATTTAAGCACTGGTAAACAGAGGGTAAGAGAGGGAAACAGAGTTAAACCGAGGCAAACAGAGTTAAACAGAGCTGAACAGAGGTAAACAGAGTTAAACAGAGTGAAACAGAGGCAAAGAGAGGCGAACAGAGTTAAACAGAGTTAAACAGAGGCAAGCAGAGTTAAATTGATTGAAAAAGAGGCAAACAGAGTTCAACAGAGACATACAGCGTTCAACAGAGTTAAACAGAGGCAAACAGAGGGAAATAGAGTGAAACAGAGTTAAACAGAGATAAACAGATGCAAACAGAGTCAAACAGCGTTAAACAGAGGCATACAGAGTTCAACAGAGTTAAACACGGGCAAACAGAGGCATACAGAGTTCAACAGAGACAAACAGAGTTCAACAGAGTTAAACAGAGTTAAACAGAGGCATACAGAGTTAAACAGAGATAAACAGATGCAAACAGAGTTAAACAGCGTTAAACAGAGGCATACAGAGTTCAACAGCGTTAAACACGGGCAAACAGAGGCAAACAGAGTTCAACAGAGACAAACAGAGTTCAACAGAGTTAAACAGAGGCATACAGAGTTAAACAGAGTTGAACAGAGGCAAACAGAGTTAAATAGATTGATACAGAGGCAAACAGAGTTGAACGGAGATAATCAGATTTCAACAGATTTAAGCACAGGTAAACAGAGGGTAACAGAGTGAAACAGAGTGAAACCGAGGCAAACAGAGTTAAGCAGAGCTGAACAGAGGTAAACAGAGTTAAACAGAGTGAAACAGAGGCAAAGAGAGGCGAACAGAGTTAAACAGAGTTAAACATAGGCAAACAGAGTTAAACAGAGTTAAACAGAGGCAAACAGAGTGAAAAACTGTTAAAGAGACGGAAACAGAGGTAAACAGAGGCAAACAGAGTTAAACAGAGTTGAACAGAGGCAAACAAGTTAAACAGAGTTAAACAGATGCAAACAGAGTGAAACAGAGTAAAACAGAGGTATACAGAGTTGAACAGATTTAAACTGAGGCATACAGAGTTAAACAGAGGTAAACAGAGGCATACAGAGTTCAACAGAGTTAAACACGGGCAAACAGAGTTCAACAGAGTCAAACAGAGTTCAACAGAGTTAAACAGAGTTAAACAGAGGTATACAGAGTTAAACAGAGTTGAACAGAGGCAAACAGAGTTAAATTGATTGAGACAGAGGCAAACAGAGTTGAACAGAGATAAACAGATTTCAACAGATTTAAACAAAGGTAAACAGAGGGAAACAGAGTTAAACAGAGGCAAACAGAGTTAAACAGAGTTAAACAGAGGCAAAGAGAGGCGAACAGAGTTAAACAGTTAAACATAGGCAAACAGAGTTAAACAGAGTCAAACAGAGGCAAAGAGAGGCGAACAGAGTTAAACAGAGTTAAACATCGGCAAACAGAGTTAAACAGAGTTGAATAGAGGCAAACAGAGTTGAACAGAGTTAAACAGATGCAAACAGAGTTAAATGGAGTTCAACAGAGGCAAACAGAGTTAAATAGAGTTAATTGGAGGCAAACTGAGTTAAACAGAATTAAACTGACGCAAACAGATTTAAACATAGATGAACAGAGGCAAAGAGATCTAAACAGAGTTAAACAGGGGCAAACATGTTTAAACAGATTTAAAGAGAGGCAAACAGAGTTGAACAGAGTTAAAAGAGGCATACAGAGTTAAAGAGAGTTAAACAGAGGCAAACAGAGTTAAACAGCGTTAAACGGAGGCAAACAGAGTTTAATAGAGTTAAACAGTGGCAAACAGAGTTAAACAGAATTAAACAGAGGCAAACAGAGTTAAATAGATTGAAACAGAGGCAGACAGAGTTCAACAGAGATGAACAGAGTTCAACAGAGTTAAACAGAGTGAAACAGAGGCAAACAGAGGGAAACAGAGTGAAACAGAGTTAGACGGAGGCATACAGTGTTAAACAGATTTGAACAGAGGCAAACAGAGTTAAATAGAGTTAAACAGTGGCAAACAGAGTAAAACAGAATTAAACAGAGGCATACAGAGTTAAACAGAGTTAAACAGAGGAAAACAGAGTTAAACAGAGTTAAACAGAGTTAAACAGAGGTAAAGAGAGACGAACAGATTTAAACAGAGTTAAACATAGGCTAGCAGAGTTCAACAGAGTTAAATAGAGTTAAACACAGGGAAACAGATGGAAACGGAGTGAAACAGAGTAAAACCGAGGCAAACAGCGTTAAACAGAGTTAAACATAGTTAAACAGAGGCAAACGGAGTTAAACAGATTTAAACAGAGTTAAGCAGAGGTAAAGAGAGACGAACAGAGTTAAACAGAGTTAAACATAGGCAAGCAGAGTTCAACAGAGTTAATCAGAGTTAAACAGAGGGAAACAGATGGAAACTGAGTGAAACAGAGTTAAACAGAGGCAAACAGAGTTTAACAGCGTTAAAGAGAGGCAAGCAGAGTTAAATAGAGTTAAACAGAGGCAAACAGAGTTAAACAGAGTTAAACAGAGGCATACAGATTTAAACAGAGTTGAACATGGGACAAAGAGGTAAACAGAGTTCAAAAGAGGCAAACAGTGTTCAATAGAGTGAAACAGAGGCATGCAGAGTTAAACAGAGTTAACCAGAGGCAAACAGAGTTCAACAGAGATAAACTGAGTTCAACAGAGTTAAACAGAGTTAAACAGAGGCAAACAGAAGGAAACAGAGTGAAACAGAGTTAGACGGAGGCATACAGCGTTAAACAGAGTTGAACAGAGGCATACAGAGTCAAATAGATTGAAACAGAGGCAAACAGAGTTGAACAGAGATAAAAAGTGTTCAACAGAGTTAAACACATGTAAACAGATGGAAACTAAGTGAAACAGAGTTAAACCGAGGCAAACAGAGTTAAACAGAGTTGAACAGAGGCAAACAGAGTTAACAGAGTTAAACAGAGGTAAAGAGAGGCGAACAGAGTTAAACAGAGTTAAACATAAGCAAACAGAGTTCAACAGAGTTGAACAGAGGCAAACAGATTTAAACAGAGATAAACAGAGTTAAACAGAGGTAAAGAAAAGGCGAACAGAGTTAAACAGAGTTAAACATAAGCAAACAGAGTTCAACAGAGTTGAACAGAGGCAAACAGAGTTAACCAGAGTTAAACAGAGGCAAACAGAGTCAAACAGCGTTAAACAGAGGCAAACAGAGATCAATAGAGTTAATCAGAGGCATACAGAGTTCAACACAGTTAAACACGGGCAATTAGAGGGAAACAGAGTGAAACAGAGTTAAACAGAGGCATACAGAGTTCAACAGAGTTAAACAGAGTTAAACAGAGGCAAACAGAAGGAAACAGAGTGAAACAGAGTTAGACGGAGGCATACAGCGTTAAACAGAGTTGAACAGAGGCATACAGAGTCAAATAGATTGAAACAGAGGCAAACAGAGTTGAACAGAGATAAAAAGTGTTCAACAGAGTTAAACACATGTAAACAGATGGAAACTAAGTGAAACAGAATTAAACCGAGGCAAACAGAGTTAAACAGAGTTGAACAGAGGCAAACAGAGTTAAACAGAGATAAACAGAGTTAAACAGAGGTAAAGAGAGGCGAACAGAGTTAAACAGAGTTAAACATAAGCAAAAGAGTTCGACAGAGTTGAACAGAGGCAAACAGAGTTAACCAGAGTTAAACAGAGGCAAACAGAGTTACACAGAGTTAAAAAGAGTTAAACAGAGGCAAACAGAGTTAAACAGCGTTAAACAGAGGCAAACAGAGTTAAACAGAGGCAAACAGAGTTTAGCAGAGTTAAACAGAGGCAAACAGCGTTAAATAGAGTTCGACAGAGGCATACAGAGTTCAACACAGTTAAACACGGGCAATCAGAGGGAAACAGAGTGAAACAGAGTTAAACAGAGTTCAACAGAGTTAAACAGAGGCATACAGAGTTAAACAGAGATAACCAGATGCAAACAGAGTTAAACAGCGTTAAACAGAGGCATACAGAGTTCAACAGAGTTAAACAGAGGTAAACAGAGTTAAACAGAGTTAAACAGAGGCAAACAGAGTTTAGCAGAGTTAAACAGAGTTAAATAGAGTTCGACAGAGGCAAACAGAGTTCAATAGAGTTAATCAGAGGCATACAGAGTTCAACACAGTTAAACACGGGCAATCAGAGGGAAACAGAGTGAAACAGAGTTAAACAGAGGCATACATAGTTCAACAGAGTTAAACAGAGGCATACAGAGTTAAACAGAGATAAACAGATGCAAACAGAGTTAAACAGCGTTAAACAGAGGCATACAGAGTTCAACAGAGTTAAACACGGGCAAACAGAGGCAAACAGAGTTCAACAGAGACAAACAGAGTTCAACAGAGTTAAGCAGAGTTAAACAGAGGCATACAGAGTTAAACAGAGTTGAACAGAGGCAAACAGAGTTAAATAGATTGAGACAGAGGCAAACAGAGTTGAACAGAGATAAACAGATTTCAGCAGATTTAAGCACTGGTAAACAGAGGGTAAGAGAGGGAAACAGAGTTAAACCGAGGCAAACAGAGTTAAACAGAGCTGAACAGAGGTAAACAGAGTTAAACAGAGTGAAACAGAGGCAAAGAGAGGCGAACAGAGTTAAACAGAGTTAAACAGAGGCAAGCAGAGTTAAATTGATTGAAAAAGAGGCAAACAGAGTTCAACAGAGACATACAGCGTTCAACAGAGTTAAACAGAGGCAAACAGAGGGAAATAGAGTGAAACAGAGTTAAACAGAGGCATACAGAGTTAAACGGAGTTAAACACAGGCATACAGAGTTAAACAGAGATAAACAGATGCAAACAGAGTCAAACAGCGTTAAACAGAGGCATACAGAGTTCAACAGAGTTAAACACGGGCAAACAGAGGCATACAGAGTTCAACAGAGACAAACAGAGTTCAACAGAGTTAAACAGAGTTAAACAGAGGCATACAGAGTTAAACAGAGATAAACAGATGCAAACAGAGTTAAACAGCGTTAAACAGAGGCATACAGAGTTCAACAGAGTTAAACACGGGCAAACAGAGGCAAACAGAGTTCAACAGAGACAAACAGAGTTCAACAGAGTTAAACAGAGGCATACAGAGTTAAACAGAGTTGAACAGAGGCAAACAGAGTTAAATAGATTGATACAGAGGCAAACAGAGTTGAAGGAGATAATCAGATTTCAACAGATTTAAGCACAGGTAAACAGAGGGTAACAGAGTGAAACAGAGTTAAACCGAGGCAAACAGAGTTAAGCAGAGCTGACCAGAGGTAAACAGAGTTAAACAGAGTGAAACAGAGGCAAAGAGAGGCGAACAGAGTTAAACAGAGTTAAACATAGGCAAACAGAGTTAAACAGAGTTAAACAGAGGCAAACAGAGTGAAAAACTGTTAAAGAGACGAAAACAGAGGTAAACAGAGGCAAACAGAGTTAAACAGAGTTGAACAGAGGCAAACAACTTAAACAGAGTTAAACAGATGCAAACAGAGTGAAACAGAGTAAAACAGAGGTATACAGAGTTAAACAGATTTAAACAGAGGCATACAGAGTTAAACAGAGGTAAACAGAGGCATACAGAGTTCAACAGAGTTAAACACGGGCAAACAGAGTTCAACAGAGTCAAACAGAGTTCAACAGAGTTAAACAGAGTTAAACAGAGGTATACAGAGTTAAACAGAGTTGAACAGAGGCAAACAGAGTTAAATAGATTGAGACAGAGGCAAACAGAGTTGAACAGAGATAAACAGATTTCAACAGATTTAAACAAAGGTAAACAGAGGGAAACAGAGTTAAACAGAGGCAAACAGAGTTAAACAGAGTTAAACAGAGGCAAAGAGAGGCGAACAGAGTTAAACAGTTAAACATAGGCAAACAGAGTTAAACAGAGTCAAACAGAGGCAAAGAGAGGCGAACAGAGTTAAACAGAGTTAAACATCGGCAAACAGAGTTAAACAGAGTTGAATAGAGGCAAACAGAGTTGAACAGAGTTAAACAGATGCAAACAGAGTTAAATGGAGTTCAACAGAGGCAAACACAGTTAAATAGAGTTAATTGGAGGCAAACTGAGTTAAACAGAATTAAACTGACGCAAACAGATTTAAACATAGATGAACAGAGGCAAACAGATCTAAACAGAGTTAAACAGGGGCAAACATGTTTAAACAGATTTAAAGAGAGGCAAACAGAGTTGAACAGAGTTAAAAGAGGCATACAGAGTTAAAGAGAGTTAAACAGAGGCAAACAAAGTTAAACAGCGTTAAACGGAGGCAAACAGAGTTTAATAGAGTTAAACAGTGGCAAACAGAGTTAAACAGAATTAAACAGAGGCAAACAGAGTTAAATAGATTGAAACAGAGGCAGACAGAGTTCAACAGAGATGAACAGAGTTCAACAGAGTTAAACAGAGTGAAACAGAGGCAAACAGAGGGAAACAGAGTGAAACAGAGTTAGACGGAGGCATGCAGTGTTAAACAGATTTGAACAGAGGCAAACAGAGTTAAATAGAGTTAAACAGTGGCAAACAGAGTAAAACAGAATTAAACAGAGGCATACAGAGTTAAACAGAGTTAAACAGAGGAAAACAGAGTTAAACAGAGTTAAACAGAGTTAAACAGAGGTAAAGAGAGATGAACAGATTTAAACAGAGTTAAACATAGGCAAGCAGACTTCAACAGAGTTAAATAGAGTTAAACACAGGGAAACAGATGGAAACGGAGTGAAACAGAGTAAAACCGAGGCAAACAGCGTTAAACAGAGTTAAACATAGTTAAACAGAGGCAAACGGAGTTAAACAGATTTAAACAGAGTTAAGCAGAGGTAAAGAGAGACGAACAGAGTTAAACAGAGTTAAACATAGGCAAGCAGAGTTCAACAGAGTTAATCAGAGTTAAACAGAGGGAAACAGATGGAAACTGAGTGAAACAGAGTTAAACAGAGGCAAACAGAGTTTAACAGCGTTAAAGAGAGGCAAGCAGAGTTAAATAGAGTTAAACAGAGGCAAACAGAGTTAAACAGAGTTACACAGAGGCATACAGATTTAAACAGAGTTGAACATGGCACAAAGAGGTAAACAGAGTTCAAAAGAGGCAAACAGTGTTCAATAGAGTGAAACAGAGGCATGCAGAGTTAAACAGAGTTAACCAGAGGCAAACAGAGTTCAACAGAGATAAACTGAGTTCAACAGAGTTAAACAGAGTTAAACAGAGGCAAACAGAAGGAAACAGAGTGAAACAGAGTTAGACGGAGGCATACAGCGTTAAACAGAGTTGAACAGAGGCATACAGAGTCAAATAGATTGAAACAGAGGCAAACAGAGTTGAACAGAGATAAAAAGTGTTCAACAGAGTTAAACACATGTAAACAGATGGAAACTAAGTGAAACAGAGTTAAACCGAGGCAAACAGAGTTAAACAGAGTTGAACAGAGGCAAACAGAGTTAACAGAGTTAAACAGAGGTAAAGAGAGGCGAACAGAGTTAAACAGAGTTAAACATAAGCAAACAGAGTTCAACAGAGTTGAACAGAGGCAAACAGATTTAAACAGAGATAAACAGAGTTAAACAGAGGTAAAGAAAAGGCGAACAGAGTTAAACAGAGTTAAACATAAGCAAACAGAGTTCAACAGAGTTGAACAGAGGCAAACAGAGTTAACCAGAGTTAAACAGAGGCAAACAGAGTCAAACAGCGTTAAACAGAGGCAAACAGAGTTAAATAGAGTTAAACAGAGGCAAACAGAGTTTAGCAGAGTTAAACAGAGGCAAACAGAGTGAAATAGAGTTCGACAGAGGCAAACAGAGCTCAATAGAGTTAATCAGAGGCATACAGAGTTCAACACAGTTAAACACGGGCAATTAGAGGGAAACAGAGTGAAACAGAGTTAAACAGAGGCATACAGAGTTCAACAGAGTTAAACAGAGTCAAACAGAGGCAAACAGAAGGAAACAGAGTGAAACAGAGTTAGACGGAGGCATACAGCGTTAAACAGAGTTGAACAGAGGCATACAGAGTCAAATAGATTGAAACAGAGGCAAACAGAGTTGAACAGAGATAAAAAGTGTTCAACAGAGTTAAACACATGTAAACAGATGGAAACTAAGTGAAACAGAATTAAACCGAGGCAAACAGAGTTAAACAGAGTTGAACAGAGGCAAACAGAGTTAAACAGAGATAAACAGAGTTAAACAGAGGTAAAGAGAGGCGAACAGAGTTAAACAGAGTTAAACATAAGCAAAAGAGTTCGACAGAGTTGAACAGAGGCAAACAGAGTTAACCAGAGTTAAACAGAGGCAAACAGAGTTACACAGAGTTAAAAAGAGTTAAACAGAGGCAAACAGAGTTAAACAGCGTTAAACAGAGGCAAACTTAGTTAAACAGAGGCAAACAGAGTTTAGCAGAGTTAAACAGAGGCAAACAGCGTTAAATAGAGTTCGACAGAGGCATACAGAGTTCAACACAGTTAAACACGGGCAATCAGAGGGAAACAGAGTGAAACAGAGTTAAACAGAGTTAAACAGAGTTAAACAGAGGCAAACAGAGATTAGCAGAGTTAAACGGAGTTAAATAGAGTTCGACAGAGGCAAACAGAGTTCAATAGAGTTAATCAGAGGCATACAGAGTTCAACACAGTTAAACACGCGCAATCAGAGGGAAACAAAGTGAAACAGAGTTAAACAGAGGCATACATAGTTCATCAGAGTTAAACAGAGGCATACAGAGTTAAACAGAGATAAACAGATGCAAACAGAGTTAAACAGCGTTAAACAGAGGCATACAGAGTTCAACAGAGTTAAACACGGGCAAACAGAGGCAAACAGAGTTCAACAGAGACAAACAGAGTTCAACAGAGTTAAACAGAGTTAAATAGAGGCATACAGAGTTAAACAGAGTTGAACAGAGGCAAACAGAGTTAAATAGATTGAGACAGAGGCAAACAGAGTTGAACAAAGATAAACAGATTTCAACAGATTTAAGCACTGGTAAACAGAGGGTAACAGAGGGAAACAGAGTTAAACCGAGGCAAACAGAGTTAAACAGAGCTGAACAGAGGTAAACAGAGTTTAAAAGAGTGAAACAGAGGGAAAGAGAGGCGAACAGAGTTAAACAGAGTTAAACAGAGGCAAACAGAGTTAAACAGTGTTAAAGAGAGGCAAACAGGTAAACAGAAGCAAGCAGAGTTAAACAGAGTTAAACAGAGTTGAACAGAGGCAAACAGAGTTAAACAGATGCAAAGCGAGTGAAACAGAGTAAAACAGAGGTATACAGAGTTAAACAGAGTTAAACAGAGGCATACAGAGTTAAACAGAGGTACACAGATGCAAACAGAGTTAAACAGCGTTAAACAGAGGCCTACAGAGTTCAACAGAGTTAAACACGGGCAAACAGAGTTCAACAGAGTCAAACAGAGTTCAACAGAGTTAAACAGAGTTAAACAGAGGCAAACAGAGTTCAACAGAGTTAAACAGAGTTAAACAGAGGTATACAGAGTTAAACAGAGTTGAACAGAGGCAAACAGAGTTAAATAGATTGAGACAGAGGCAAACAGAGTTGAGCAGAGATAAACAGATTTCAACAGATTTCAACAAAGGTAAACAGAGGGAAACAGAGTTAAACAGAGGCAAACAGAGTTAAGCAGAGTTAAACAGAGGCAAAGAGAAGCGAACTGAGTTAAACAGAGTTAAACATAGGCAAACAGAGTTAAACAGAGTTAAACAGAGGCGAACAGAGTTAAACAGAGTTAAACATAGGCAAACAGAGTTAAACAGAGTTGAATAGAGGCAAACAGAGTTGAACAGAGTTAAACAGATGCAAACAGAGTGACATAGAGTTCCACAGAGGCAAACAGAGTTCAATAGAGTTAATCAGAGGCATACAGAGTTCAACACAGTTAAACATGCGCAATCAGAGGGAAACAGAGTGAAACAGAGTTAAACAGAGGCATACAGAGTTCAACAGAGTTAAACAGAGTTAAACAGAGGCAAACAGAAGGAAACAGAGTGAAACAGAGTTAGACGGAGGCATACAGCATTAAACAGAGTTGAACAGAGGCATACAGAGTCAAATAGATTGAAACAGAGGCAAACAGAGTTGAACAAAGATAAAAAGTGTTCAACAGAGTTAAACACATGTAAACAGATGGAAACTAAGTGAAACAGAATTAAACCGAGGCAAACAGAGTTAAACAGAGTTGAACAGAGGCAAACAGAGTTAACAGAGTTAAACAGAGGCAAACAGAGTTAAACAGAGATAAACAGAGTTAAATAGAGGTAAAGAGAGGCGAACAGAGTTAAACAGAGTTAAACATAAGCAAACAGAGTTCAACAGAGTTGAACAGAGGCAAACAGAGTTAACCAGAGTTAAACAGAGGCAAACAGAGTTACACAGAGTTAAAAAGAGTTAAACAGAGGCAAACAGAGTTAAACCGCGTTAAACAGAGGCAAACAGAGTTCAATAGAGTTAAACAGAGGCAAACAGAGTTTAGCCGAGTGAAATAGAGGCAAACAGAATTAAATAGAGTTCGACAGAGGCAAACAGAGTTCAATAGAGTTAATCAGAGGCATACAGAGTTCAACACAGTTAAACACGGGCAATCAGAGGGAAACAGAGTGTAACAGAGTTAAACAGAGGCATACAGAGTTAAGCAGAGTTAAACAGAGGCATACAGAGTTAAACAGAGATAAACAGATGCAATCAGAGTTAAACAGCGTTAAACAGAGGCATACAGAGTTCAACAGAGTTAAACACGGGCAAACAGAGGCAAACAGCGTTCAACAGAGACAAACAGAGTTCAACAGAGTTAAACAGAGTTGAACAGAGGCAAACAGAGTTAAACAGAGTTGAACAGAGGCATACAGAGTCAAATAGATTGAAACAGAGGCAAACAGAGTTGAACAGAGATAAAAAGTGTTCAACAGAGTTAAACACATGTAAACAGATGGAAACTAAGTGAAACAGAGTTAAACCGAGGCAAACAGAGTTAAACAGAGTTGAACAGAGGCAAACAGAGTTAACAGAGTTAAACAGAGGTAAAGAGAGGCGAACAGAGTTAAACAGAGTTAAACATAAGCAAACAGAGTTCAACAGAGTTGAACAGAGGCAAACAGATTTAAACAGAGATAAACAGAGTTAAACAGAGGTAAAGAAAAGGCGAACAGAGTTAAACAGAGTTAAACATAAGCAAACAGAGTTCAACAGAGTTGAACAGAGGCAAACAGAGTTAACCAGAGTTAAACAGAGGCAAACAGAGTTAAACAGCGTTAGACAGAGGCAAACAGAGTTAAATAGAGTTAAACAGAGGCAAACAGAGTTTAGCAGAGTTAAACAGAGGCAAACAGAGTGAAATAGAGTTCGACAGAGGCAAACAGAGATCAATAGAGTTAATCAGAGGCATACAGAGTTCAACACAGTTAAACACGGGCAATCAGAGGGAAACAGAGTGAAACAGAGTTAAACAGAGGCATACAGAGTTCAACAGAGTTAAACAGAGGCATACAGAGTCAAATAGATTGAAACAGAGGCAAACAGAGTTGAACAGAGATAAAAAGTGTTCAACAGAGTTAAACACATGTAAACAGATGGAAACTAAGTGAAGCAGAATTAAACCGAGGCAAACAGAGTTAAACAGAGTTGAACAGAGGCAAACAGAGTTAAACAGAGATAAACAGAGTTAAACAGAGGTAAAGAGAGGCGAACAGAGTTAAACATAAGCAAACAGAGTTCAACAGAGTTGAACAGAGGCAAACAGAGTTAACCAGAGTTAAACAGAGGCAAACAGAGTTACACAGAGTTAGAAAGAGTTAAACAGAGGCAAACAGAGTTAAACAGCGTTAAACAGAGGCAAACAGAGTTTAGCAGAGTTAAACAGAGGCAAACAGCGTTAAATAGAGTTCGACAGAGGCATACAGAGTTCAACACAGTTAAACACGGGCAATCAGAGGGAAACAGAGTGAAACAGAGTTAAACAGAGTTAAACAGCGTTAAACAGAGCATACAGAGTTCAACAGAGTTAAACAGAGGTAAACAGAGTTAAACAGAGTTGAACAGAGGCAAACAGAGATTAGCAGAGTTAAACAGAGTTAAATAGAGTTCGACAGAGGCAAACAGAGTTCAATAGAGTTAATCAGAGGCATACAGAGTTCAACACAGTTAAACACGGGCAATCAGAGGGAAACAGAGTGAAACAGAGTTAAACAGAGGCATACATAGTTCAACAGAGTTAAACAGAGGCATACAGAGTTAAACAGAGATAAACAGATGCAAACAGAGTTAAACAGCGTTAAACAGAGGCATACAGAGTTCAACAGAGTTAAACACGGGCAAACAGAGGCAAACAGAGTTCAACAGAGACAAACAGAGTTCAACAGAGTTAAGCAGAGTTAAACAGAGGCATACAGAGTTAAACAGAGTTGAACAGAGGCAAACAGAGTTAAATAGACTGAGACAGAGGCAAACAGAGTTGAACAGAGATAAACAGATTTCAACAGATTTAAGCACTGGTAAACAGAGGGTAACAGAGGGAAACAGAGTTAAACCGAGGCAAACAGAGTTAAACAGAGCTGAACAGAGGTAAACAGAGTTAAACAGAGTGAAACAGAGGCAAAGAGAGGCGAACAGAGTTAAACAGAGTTAAACATAGGCAAACAGAGTTAAACAGAGTTAAACAGAGGCAAACAGAGTGAAACAGTGTTAAAGAGAGGCAAACAGGTAAACAGAAGCAAGCAGAGTTAAACAGAGTTAAACAGAGTTGAACAGAGGCAAACAGAGTTAAACAGATGCAAAGCGAGTGAAACAGAGTAAAACAGAGGTATACAGAGTTAAGCAGATTTAAACAGAGGCATACAGAGTTAAACAGAGGTACACAGATGCAAACAGAGTTAAACAGCGTTAAACAGAGGCATACAGAGTTCAACAGAGTTAAACACGGGCAAACAGAGTTCAACAGAGTCAAACAGAGTTCAACAGAGTTAAACAGAGGCAAACAGAGGCAAACAGAGTTCAACAGAGTTAAACAGAGGTATACAGAGTTAAACAGAGTTGAACAGAGGCAAACAGAGTTAACTAGATTGAGACAGAGGCAAACAGAGTTGAGCAGAGATAAACAGATTTCAACAGATTTCAACAAAGGTAAACAGAGGGAAACAGAGTTAAACAGAGGCAAACAGAGTTAAGCAGAGTTAAACAGAGGCAAAGAGAAGCGAACAGAGTTAAACAGAGTTAAACATAGGCAAACAGAGTTAAACAGAGTTAAACAGAGGCGAACAGAGTTAAACAGAGTTAAACATAGGCAAACAGAGTTAAACAGAGTTGAATAGAGGCAAACAGAGTTGAACAGAGTTAAACAGATGCAAACAGAGTTAAATGGAGTTCAACAGAGGCAAACAGAGTGAAATAGAGTTAAATGGAGGCAAACTGAGTTGAACAGAATTAAACTGAGGCAAACAGATTTAAACAGAGATGAACAGAGTTAAAGAGAGACGAACAGAGTTAAACAGAGTTAAACATAGGCAAGCAGAGTTAAATAGAGTTAAACAGAGGCAAACAGAGTTTAGCAGAGTTAAACAGAGGCAAACAGAGTGATAAAAAGTGTTCAACAGAGTTAAACACATGCAAACAGATGGAAACGAAGTGAAACAGAGTTAAACCGAGGCAAACAGAGTTAAACAGAGTTGAACAGAGGCAAACAGAGTTAACAGAGTTAAACAGAGACAAACAGAGTTAAACAGAGATAAACAGAGTTAAACAGAGGTAAAGAGAGGCGAACAGAGTTAAACAGAGTTAAACATAAGCAAACAGAGTTCAACAGAGTTGAACAGAGGCAAACAGAGTGAAATAGAGTTCCACAGAGGCAAACAGAGTTCAATAGCGTTAATCAGAGGCATACAGAGTTCAACACAGTTAAACACGGGCAATCAGAGGGAAACAGAGTGAAACAGAGTTAAACAGAGGCATACAGAGTTCAACAGAGTTAAACAGAGTTAAATAGAGGCAAACAGAAGGAAACAGAGTGAAACAGAGTTAGACGGAGGCATACAGCATTAAATAGAGTTGAAGAGAGGCATACAGAGTCAAATAGATTGAAACAGAGGCAAACAGAGTTGAACAAAGATAAAAAGTGTTCAACAGAGTTAAACACATGTAAACAGATGGAAACTAAGTGAAACAGAATTAAACCGAGGCAAACAGAGTTAAACAGAGTTGAACAGAGGCAAACAGAGTTAACAGAGTTAAACAGAGGCAAACAGAGTTAAACAGAGATAAACAGAGTTAAACAGAGGTAAAGAGAGGCGAACAGAGTTAAACAGAGTTAAACATAAGCAAACAGAGTTCAACAGAGTTGAACAGAGGCAAACAGAGTTAACCAGATTTAAACAGAGGCAAACAGAGTTACACAGAGTTAAAAAGAGTTAAACAGAGGCAAACAGAGTTAAACTGCGTTAAACAGAGGCAAACAGAGTTCAGTAGAGTTAAACAGAGGCAAACAGAGTTTAGTCGAGTGAAATAGAGGCAAACAGAATTAAATAGAGTTCGACAGAGGCAAACAGAGTTCAATAGAGTTAATCAGAGGCATACAGAGTTCAACACAGTTAAACACGGGCAATCAGAGGGAAACAGAGTGTTACAGAGTTAAACAGAGGCATACAGAGTTAAGCAGAGTTAAACAGAAGCATACAGAGTTAAACAGAGATAAACAGATGCAATCAGAGTTAGACAGCGTTAAACAGAGGCATACAGAATTCAACAGAGTTAAACACGGGCAAACAGAGGCAAACAGCGTTCAACAGAGACAAACAGAGTTCAACAGAGTTAAACAGAGTTAAACAGAGGCATACAGAGTTAAACAGAGTTGAACAGAGGCAAACAGAGTTAAATAGATTGAGACAGAGGCAAACAGAGTTGAACAGAGATAAAAAGATTTCAACAGAGTTAAACACAGGTAAACAGAGGGTAACAGAGTGAAACAGAGTTAAACCGAGGCAAACAGAGTTAAACAGAGCTGAACAGAGGTAAACAGAGTTAAACAGAGTTAAACAGAGTGAAACAGAGGCAAAGAGAGGCGAACAGAGTTAAACAGAGTTAAACATAGGCAAACAGAGTTAAACAGAGTTAAACAGAGGCAAACAGAGTGAAACAGTGTTAAAGAGAGGCAAACAGAGGAAATAAGCGGCAAACAGAGTTAAACAGAGTTAAACAGAGTTGAACAGAGGCAAACAGAGTTAAACAGAGTTCAACAGAGTTAAACAGATGCAAACAGAGTGAAACAGAGTAAAACAGAGGTATACAGAGTTAAACAGAGTTAAACAGAGGCATACAGAGTTAAACAGATGTAAACAGATGAAAACAGAGTTAAACAGCGTTAAACAGAGGCATACAGAGTTCAACAGAGTTAGACACGGGCAAACAGAGTTCAACAGAGTCAAACAGAGTGCAACAGAGTTAAACAGAGGCAAACAGAGTTCAACAGAGTTAAACAGAGTTAAGCAGAGACAAAGAGAGGCGAACAGAGTTAAACAGAGTTAAACATAGGCAAGCAGAGTTCAACAGAGTTAAACAGAGGGAAACAGATGGAAACTGAATGAAACAGAGTAAAACCGAGGCTAACAGCGTTAAACAGAGTTAAACAGAGTTAAACAGAGGCAAACGGATGGAAACTGAGTGAAACAGAATTAAACAGAGGCATACAGAGTTAAACAGAGTTGATCAGATGCAAACAGAGTTAAATAGATTGAAACAGAGGCAAACAGAGTTGAACAGAGATAAACAGAGTTCAACAGAGTTAAGCAAGGGTAAACAGAGGGAAACAGAATGAAACAGAGTTAAACCGAGGCAAGCAGAGTTAAACAGAGTTAAACAGAGGCAACGGAATTAAACAGATTTAAACAGAGTTAAACAGTGGTAAAGAGAGATGAACAGAGTTAAACAGAGTTAAACATAGGCAAGCAGAGTTCAACAGAGTTAATCAGAGTTAATTAGAGGGAAACAGTTGGAAACTGAGTGAAACAGAGTTAAACAGAGGCAAACAGAGTTTAACAGCGTTAAAGAGAGGCAAGCAGACTTAAATAGAGTTAAACAGAGGCAAACAGAGTTAAACAGAGTTAAACAGAGGCATACAGAGTTAAACAGAGTTGAACAGAGGCACAAAGAGGTAAACAGAGTTGAAAAGAGGCAAACAGTGTTCAGGAGAGTGAAACAGAGGCACACAGAGTTAAACAGAGTTAAACAGAGGCAAACAGAGTTAAACAGAGGCAAACAGAGGGAAACAGAGTTGAACAGAGTTAAAAGAGGCATACAGAGTTAAAGAGAGTTAAACAGAGGCAAACAGAGTTAAACAGCGTTAAACGGAGGCAAACAGAGTTTAATAGAGTTAAACAGTGGCAAACAGAGTTAAACAGAATTAAACAGAGGCATACAGAGTTAAATAGATTGAAACAGAGGCAAACAGAGTTCAGCAGAGATAAACAGAGTTAAACAGTGCAAACAGAAGGAAACAGTGTTAGACGGAGGCATACAGCATTAAACAGAGTTGAACAGAGGCATACAGAGTCAAATAGATTGAAACAGAGGCAAACAGAGTTGAACAGAGATAAAAAGTGTTCAACAGAGTTAAACACATGTAAACAGATGGAAACTAAGTGAAACAGAGTTAAACCGAGGCAAACAGAGTTAAACAGAGACAAACAGAGTTCAACAGAGTTAAATAGAATTAAACAGAGGCATACAGAGTTAAACAGAGTTGAACAGAGGCAAACAGAGTTAAATAGATTGAGACAGAGGCAAACAGAGTTGAACAGAGATAAACAGATTTCAACAGATTTAAACACAGGTAAACAGAGTGTAACAGAGTGAAACAGAGTTAAACCGAGGCAAACAGAGTTAAACAGAGCTGAACAGAGGTAAACAGAGTTAAACAGTTAAACAGAGTGAAACAGAGGCAAAGATAGGCGAACAGAGTTAAACATAGGCAAACAGAGTTAAACAGATTTAAACAGAGGCAAACAGAGTGAAACAGTGTTAAAGAGAGGCAATCAGAGGTAAACAGAGGCAAACAGAGTTAAACAGACTTAAACAGAGTTGAACAGAGGCAAACAGAGTTAAACCGAGTTAAACAGATGCAAACAGAGTGAAACAGAGTAAAATAGAGGTATACAGAGTTAAACAGAGTCAAACAGAGTTAAACAGAGTTAAACACAGGCAAACAGAGTTAAATGGAGTTCAACAGAGGCAAACAGAGTTAAAATGGAGTCAATTGGAGGCAAACTGAGTTAAACAGAATTAAACTGAGGGAAACAGATTTAAATAGAGATGGACAGAGGCAAACAGATCTAAACAGAGTTAAACAGGGGCAAACATGTTTAAACAGATTTAAACAGAGGCAAACAGAGTTGAACAGAGTTACATGAGGCATACAGAGTTAAACAGAGTTAAACAGAAGCAAACAGAGTTGAACAGCGTTAAACGGAGTCAAAGAGAGTTTAATAGAGTTGAACAGTGGCAAACAGAGTTAAACAGAATTAAGCAGAGGCAAACAGAGTTAAATAGAGTTAAACAGAGGCAAACAGAGTTAAACAGAGTTAAACAGGGGCAAACAGAGTTAAATAGAGTTCAACAGAGGCATACAGAGTTCAACAGAGTTAAACACGGGCAAACAGAGGGAAACAGAGTGAAACAGAGTTAAACAGAGGCATACAGAGTCAAACAGAGTTAAACAGAGGCATACAGAGTTAAACAGAGATAAACAGATGCAAACAGACTTAAACAGCGTTAAACAGAGGCATACAGAGTTCAACAGAGTTAAACACGGGCAAACAGAGGCAAACAGAGTTCAACTGAGACAAACAGATTTCAACAGAGTTTAACAGAGGCATACAGAGTTAAACAGAGTTGAACAGAGGCAAACAGAGTTAAATAGATTGAGACAGAGGCAAACAGAGTTGAACAGAGATAAACAGATTTCAACAGATTTAAACACAGGTAAACAGAGGGAAACAGAGTGAAACAGAGTTAAACCGAGGCAAACTGAGTTAAACAGAGCTGAACAGAGGTAAACAGAGTTAAACAGAGTGAAACAGAGGCAAAGAGAGGCGAACAGAGTTAAACAGAGTTAAACATAGGCAAACAGAGTTAAACAGAGTTGAACAGAGGCAGACAGAGTGAAACAGAGTAAAACAGAGGTATACAGAGTTAAACAGAGTTAAACAGAGGCAAACAGAGTTAAATGGAGTTCAACAGAGGCAAACAGAGTTAAATAGAGTTAAATGGAGGCAAACTGAGTTAAACAGAATTAAACTGAGGCAAACTGATTTAAACAGAGATGAACAGAGGCAAACAGATCTAAACAGAGTTAAACAGGGGCAAACATGTTGAAACAGATTTAAGCAGAGGCAAACAGAGTTTAACAGAGTTAAAAGAGGCGTACAGAGTTAAAGGGAGTTAAACAGAGGCAAACAGAGTTAAACAGCGTTAAACAGAGGCAAACAGAGTTAAATAGAGTTAAACAATGGCAAACAGAGTTAAATGGAATAAAACAGAGGCAAACAGAGTTAAATAGATTGAAACAGAGGCAAACAGAGTTCAACAGAGACAAACAGAGTTCAACAGAGGTAAACAGAGTTAAACAGAGGCAAACAGAGTTCAAAAGAGTTAAACAGCGTTAAACAGAGGCAAACAGAGTTAAACAGAGTTGAACAGAGGCAAACAGAGTTAAACAGAGTTAAGCAGAGTTAAACAGAGTGAAACAGAGTGAAACAGAGGCAAAGAGAGGCGAACAGAGTTAAACAGAGTTAAACATAGGCAAACAGAGTTAAACAGAGTTAAACAGAGGCAAACAGAGTGAAACAGTGTTAAAGAGAGGCAAACAGAGGAAATAAGCGGCAAACAGAGTTAAACAGAGTTAAACAGAGTTGAACAGAGGCAAACAGAGTTAAACAGAGTTCAACAGAGTTAAACAGATGCAAACAGAGTGAAACAGAGTAAAACAGAGGTATACAGAGTTAAACAGAGTTAAACAGAGGCATACAGAGTTAAACAGATGTAAACAGATGAAAACAGAGTTAAACAGCGTTAAACAGAGGCATACAGAGTTCAACAGAGTTAGACACGGGCAAACAGAGTTCAACAGAGTCAAACAGAGTGCAACAGAGTTCAACAGAGTTAAACAGAGGCAAACAGAGTTCAACAGAGTTAAACAGAGTTAAGCAGAGACAAAGAGAGGCGAACAGAGTTAAACAGAGTTAAACATAGGCAAGCAGAGTTCAACAGAGTTAAACAGAGGGAAACAGATGGAAACTGAATGAAACAGAGTAAAACCGAGGCTAACAGCGTTAAACAGAGTTAAACAGAGTTAAACAGAGGCAAACGGATGGAAACTGAGTGAAACAGAATTAAACAGAGGCATACAGAGTTAAACAGAGTTGATCAGATGCAAACAGAGTTAAATAGATTGAAACAGAGGCAAACAGAGTTGAACAGAGATAAACAGAGTTCAACAGAGTTAAGCAAGGGTAAACAGAGGGAAACAGAATGAAACAGAGTTAAACCGAGGCAAGCAGAGTTAAACAGAGTTAAACAGAGGCAACGGAATTAAACAGATTTAAACAGAGTTAAACAGTGGTAAAGAGAGATGAACAGAGTTAAACAGAGTTAAACATAGGCAAGCAGAGTTCAACAGAGTTAATCAGAGTTAAACAGAGGGAAACAGTTGGAAACTGAGTGAAACAGAGTTAAACAGAGGCAAACAGAGTTTAACAGCGTTAAAGAGAGGCAAGCAGACTTAAATAGAGTTAAACAGAGGCAAACAGAGTTAAACAGAGTTAAACAGAGGCATACAGAGTTAAACAGAGTTGAACAGAGGCACAAAGAGGTAAACAGAGTTGAAAAGAGGCAAACAGTGTTCAGGAGAGTGAAACAGAGGCACACAGAGTTAAACAGAGTTAAACAGAGGCAAACAGAGTTAAACAGAGGCAAACAGAGGGAAACAGAGTTGAACAGAGTTAAAAGAGGCATACAGAGTTAAAGAGAGTTAAACAGAGGCAAACAGAGTTAAACAGCGTTAAACGGAGGCAAACAGAGTTTAATAGAGTTAAACAGTGGCAAACAGAGTTAAACAGAATTAAACAGAGGCATACAGAGTTAAATAGATTGAAACAGAGGCAAACAGAGTTCAGCAGAGATAAACAGAGTTAAACAGTGCAAACAGAAGGAAACAGTGTTAGACGGAGGCATACAGCATTAAACAGAGTTGAACAGAGGCATACAGAGTCAAATAGATTGAAACAGAGGCAAACAGAGTTGAACAGAGATAAAAAGTGTTCAACAGAGTTAAACACATGTAATGTAAACAGATGGAAACTAAGTGAAACAGAGTTAAACCGAGGCAAACAGAGTTAAACAGAGACAAACAGAGTTCAACAGAGTTAAATAGAATTAAACAGAGGCATACAGAGTTAAACAGAGTTGAACAGAGGCAAACAGAGTTAAATAGATTGAGACAGAGGCAAACAGAGTTGAACAGAGATAAACAGATTTCAACAGATTTAAACACAGGTAAACAGAGTGTAACAGAGTGAAACAGAGTTAAACCGAGGCAAACAGAGTTAAACAGAGCTGAACAGAGGTAAACAGAGTTAAACAGTTAAACAGAGTGAAACAGAGGCAAAGATAGGCGAACAGAGTTAAACATAGGCAAACAGAGTTAAACAGATTTAAACAGAGGCAAACAGAGTGAAACAGTGTTAAAGAGAGGCAATCAGAGGTAAACAGAGGCAAACAGAGTTAAACAGACTTAAACAGAGTTGAACAGAGGCAAACAGAGTTAAACCGAGTTAAACAGATGCAAACAGAGTGAAACAGAGTAAAATAGAGGTATACAGAGTTAAAACAGAGTCAAACAGAGTTAAACAGAGTTAAACACAGGCAAACAGAGTTAAATGGAGTTCAACAGAGGCAAACAGAGTTAAAATGGAGTCAATTGGAGGCAAACTGAGTTAAACAGAATTAAACTGAGGGAAACAGATTTAAATAGAGATGGACAGAGGCAAACAGATCTAAACAGAGTTAAACAGGGGCAAACATGTTTAAACAGATTTTAAACAGAGGCAAACAGAGTTTGAACAGAGTTACATGAGGCATACAGAGTTAAACAGAGTTAAACAGAAGCAAACAGAGTTGAACAGCGTTTTAAACGGAGTCAAAGAGAGTTTAATAGAGTTGAACAGTGGCAAACAGAGTTAAACAGAATTAAGCAGAGGCAAACAGAGTTAAATAGAGTTTAAACAGAGGCAAACAGAGTTAAACAGAGTTAAACAGGGGCAAACAGAGTTAAATAGAGTTCAACAGAGGCATACAGAGTTCAACAGAGTTAAACACGGGCAAACAGAGGGGAAACAGAGTGAAACAGAGTTAAACAGAGGCATACAGAGTCAAACAGAGTTAAACAGAGGCATACAGAGTTAAACAGAGATAAACAGATGCAAACAGACTTAAACAGCGTTAAACAGAGGCATACAGAGTTCAACAGAGTTAAACACGGGCAAACAGAGGCAAACAGAGTTCAACTGAGACAAACAGATTTCAACAGAGTTTAACAGAGGCATACAGAGTTAAACAGAGTTGAACAGAGGCAAACAGAGTTAAATAGATTGAGACAGAGGCAAACAGAGTTGAACAGAGATAAACAGATTTCAACAGATTTTAAACACAGGTAAACAGAGGGAAACAGAGTGAAACAGAGTTAAACCGAGGCAAACTGAGTTAAACAGAGCTGAACAGAAGTAAACAGAGTTAAACAGAGTGAAACAGAGGCAAAGAGAGGCGAACAGAGTTAAACAGAGTTAAACATAGGCAAACAGAGTTAAACAGAGTTGAACAGAGGCAGACAGAGTGAAACAGAGTAAAACAGAGGTATACAGAGTTAAACAGAGTTAAACAGAGGCAAACAGAGTTAAATGGAGTTCAACAGAGGCAAACAGAGTTAAATAGAGTTAAATGGAGGCAAACTGAGTTAAACAGAATTAAACTGAGGCAAACTGATTTAAACAGAGATGAACAGAGGCAAACAGATCTAAACAGAGTTAAACAGGGGCAAACATGTTGAAACAGATTTAAGCAGAGGCAAACAGAGTTTAACAGAGTTAAAAGAGGCGTACAGAGTTAAAGGGAGTTTAAACAGAGGCAAACAGAGTTAAACAGCGTTAAACAGAGGCAAACAGAGTTAAATAGAGTTAAACAATGGCAAACAGAGTTAAATGGAATAAAACAGAGGCAAACAGAGTTAAATAGATTGAAACAGAGGCAAACAGAGTTCAACAGAGACAAACAGAGTTCAACAGAGGTAAACAGAGTTAAACAGAGGCAAACAGAGTTCAAAAGAGTTAAACAGCGTTAAACAGAGGCAAACAGAGTTAAACAGAGTTGAACAGAGGCAAACAGAGTTTAAACAGAGTTAAGCGGAGGCAAACAGAGAGAAACAGAGTTAAACAGAGGTAAAGAGAGACGAGCAGAGTTAAACAGAGTTAAACAGAGGCAAGCAGAGTTCAGCAGAGTTAAACAGAGTTAAACAGAGGGAAACAGATGGAAACTGAGCGAAACAGAGTAAAACCGAGGGAAACAGAGTTAAACAGCGTTAAACAGAGGCAAACAGAGTTAAATAGAGTTAAACAGATGGAAACGGAGTGAAACAGCGTTAAACAGGGGCATACAGAGTTAAACAGAGTTGAACAGATGCAAACAGAGTTAAATAGACTGGAACAGTGGCAAACAGAGTTGAACAGAGATAAACAGAGTTCAACAGAGTTAAACACAGGTAAACAGAATGAAACAGAGTGAAACAGAGTTAAACCGAGGCAAACAGAGTTAAATAGAGTTGAACAGAGGCAAACAGAGTTAAACAGAGTTAAACAGTGGCAAACAGAGTTAAACAGATTTAAACAGAGTTAAACAGAGGTAAAGAGAGATGAACAGAGTTAAACAGAGTTAAACATAGGCAGGCAGAGTTCAACAGAGTTAAATAGAGTTAAACAGAGGGAAACAGATGGAAACTGAGTGAAACAGAGTTAAACAGAGGCAAACCGAGTTAAACAGCGTTAAAGAGAGGCAAGCAGAGTTAAATAGAGTTAAACAGAGGCAAACAGACCTTAACCAGAATTAAACAGAGTCCAACAGAGTTAAACAGAGTTAAACAGAGGCAAACAGATGGAAACTGAGTTAAACAGAGGTAAACAGAGGCATACAGAGTTAAACAGAGTTGAACAGAGGCACAAAGAGGTAAACAGAGTTCAAAAGAGGCAAACAGTGTTCAATAGAGTGAAACAGAGGCATACAGAGTTAAATAGAGTTAAACAGAGTTGAACAGAGGCAAACAGAGTTAAACAGAGTTAAACAGATGCAAACAGAGTGAAATAGAGTAAAACAGAGGTATACAGAGTTAAACAGAGTTAAACAGAGGTAAAGAGAGACGAACAGAGTTAAACAGAGGTAAAGAGAGACGAACAGAGTTAAACAGAGTTAAACATAGGCAAGCAGAGTTCAACAGAGTTAAACAGAGTTAAACAGAGGGAAACAGATGGAAACTGAGTGAAACAGATTAAAACCGAGGCAAACAGAGTTAAACAGCGTTAAACAGAGGCAAACAGAGTTAAATAGAGTTAAACAGAGGCAAATGGAGTTAAACAGAAGTAAACAGAGTTCAACAGAGTTAGACAGAGTAAAACAGATGGAAACTGAGTGAAACAGAGTTAAACAGGGGGCATACAGAGTTAAATAGAGTTGAACAGATGCAAACAGAGTTAAATAGACTGAAACAGTGGCAAACAGAGTTGAACAGATATAAACAGAGTTCAACAGAGTTAAACACAGGTAAACAGAGTGAAACAGAGTTAAACCGAGGCAAACAGAGTTAAATAGAGTTGAACAGAGGTAAACAGAGTTAAACAGAGTTAAACAGAGATAAACAGAGGAAAATAGAGGCGAACAGAGTTAAACAGAGTTAAACTTAGGCAAACAGAGTTAAACAGAGTTGAACAGAG